>CM008284.1:36036338-36246473 GCA_002319775.1 Fagopyrum tataricum
CTGATCATACTTGAGAGTACTACGTGGTTGAGATTACTTCGAGGTTGAGGTAAGTCCATAGGACTTACTTAGCAACCATCCTTATATTGGATGTATGCATGAGTGGTGTGTGTTATATGCTTGATAGCATGCAATGTTGTTATTTCCTATCTATGGTTTAGTGACTGCCCACTGTAGGGCTGTGACAGTCTTGCCTTGTCATCCCGCGAGGAGACAGGGAGGTTCTATGCGGAGAGTCCAGATCTGGTACGCGGGACATGCATTGTCTCCACTCCCTTATGGTACACGGGGAAGTGATCCCAGATGACCACTCCAGCTGGCCGATACCACCGAGAGGCGGGAGTTATATTCCTCGTGTCACATATATTCATATTCAGATATATATACGATTGAGTGATTTGACTTTATAAAGATAATAAACCGGGTAAATGTGTGATAGCATGATGAGGTGTTTATTATTCCCTGATGTGTGATTGTGCTCTTGCATCTCTATATATATGTGTATGGTTAGCTAACGGTTTTATACCGTGTTGTATATCCTTTGTAGGTTAGGAGAGCTGCAGAGTGATCGAGAGTGGGTGATCCGCCGAGGGCTCCGTACACTGGGTCGTTATCGGGGATATGAGATCTTTTGTTATACAGTCATGTTTTATTTGTACTCAGCGGGACTTATGTATTACCTTTTGATACTTATATATATCAGTTTCATGTTTTGTATTTAATCTATCTGTGCCTTGTTGTAAGATCCAGTGAACTTGTTGCCAAGCTAGGGTCAAGATCCATTGTGAGATCCTAGCCCAGTAGCGCCTCGAGTCCTACGGATTCGGGGTGTTACAAAGTTGGTATCAGAGCTTAGGTTGACAACAATGGCACTTGCAATCTGCAATAAAATTCTAATAGATAAATAAACAGAACCCGAAAGGGGTCTGACTTTTCTAAAGGTTTTGGTTTTGAAATGAGTACAAAGTGTTTTGGGATAGTGTGTACGTGAGCCATCACCCCTCTGAAGATCTCGACAATATAGATATATATAGATATTCTGTTGTGATCTATTTGATATATATATCTATACATATAGCATAGATATAGCCTTCTGAGTTAGGTTTACGTCCTCTGCAGATGGTTCAGACTAGAGCCTTACCTGCAGCTGGACGAGGTAGAGGTACACCCCCTCTAGGTAGAGGACGGGGTAGGATTCCCGCTAGTGGTACATGTGCAGCGGAGGAGACTCACGAGGATGTTGCTGAGAGCGTCGTTCCTGAGACTGGGAATGGGGCAGTTGAGAGATAGGGATCCCAGAGAGTCCAGTCAGACGACTGGACTTTGTGGAGGCTAGCTTCGAGGATGTACTAGTCTTAGAGGTTATCAGGAGATTCCAGGAGGAGCTGGCTTTGCTAGGTCCAGCTGCACCTCCAGCAGATCAACATGTATATCTGTTTTCCCGACGATTGAGGGATACTACCCGGAATATAATGGCAGGGTTTCACTGTGAGACCTTGATGGATTATCAGGACCGGGCTTCTGATTATGAGAGGGAGCGGGCTAGTCAGAGGAGAGCTTCTCAGACCGGAGGGTCTGAGAAGAGACAACGGACTGGGAAGAGCAGTGGTGCTGGTGGTGTTGCTAGTGCCGAGCAAGGCCATAGTCACCAGAGTCATCCCTCATCTGCACCAGTTGCAGATAAGAGATCACAATCTTACAACTGTGGTGGTTATGGACATATGCGGCCAGAGTGCCCGAGGCAGACAGTGATGTGTTACACTTGTGGCCGACCAAGTCATAGGGCTGTTTTCTGCCGACAGGTCGGAGCTTCATCTCAGCAGGGTTCTTCTCCTGCTAGTGTAGCGGGAGGTGGACAGAAGCCACCTCAGCAGCAGCAGACACAAGAACTGCAGAGAGTCCCAGATCGCCCTACGACACAGGGATCTGCTCCTGGGCCGAGTAGAGGCAGAGGTCGTGGTGGGAGTACCACGGACACCAGAGGACCACAGGGTCGAGTTTTTGAGCTGAGGAGTGCAGAGGAGCCAGCTGCACCGACTGCTACAGGTACCATTCTGATTCATGGTTTACCTGTTAGAGTCTTATTTGAGATTGGAGCTACGCATTCTTTTATTTCTGATGCATGTGTTGATCGTTTGAGTCTAGATACGACTGAGGGGATACCCTTTAGTATAGGGTTACCTGATGGTAGTAGGGTCAGAGGTACCCGTGAGATTCGTGATTGTCCCAATTCTGTAGGGACCCGTGTCTTGCTTGTGGACTTCTTTGTCATGCCATTAGTGCATGAAGAAGTCATTCTAGTTATGGTTGGATGGATAGGCATCAGGCAGTTTTAGATGTAGGTAGGAGGACTGTTACCCTCTCTACCGAGTTAGGCCAGATAGAGGTTTTCCGAGGCTAGGACCTTGGAAAATCAGGCATGGTTATCAGTGCGATACGGGCAGCGAGACTGATTGCACAAGGTTATGAGGCCTTCTGGTGTTATGCCATGAAGGAGGGGAAGAATCCAATATTAGAGGATATCCCAGTTGTTTGTGATTTTGCAAATGTATTTGATGAGCCGTCCAGTTTGCCGCCTCAGAGGAGTGTGGATTTTGGCATTGACTTAGAACCTGGTACGAGACCGATCTCGAAGGCCCCATACCTGATGGCGTTTGTCGAGATGTTGGAGCTGAAGAAGCAACTTGAGGAGCTGGCTGAGAAGGGCTTCATTCGCCCTAGCGTGTCCCCATGAGGAGCACCTGTCCTCTTCGTACGGAAGAAGGACGGATCGTTGAGACTGTGCATAGATTACAGAGAGCTGAACAAGGTGACCATCAAGAACAAGTATCCATTGCCGCGTATTGATGACTTGTTAGATCAGCTTCAAGGAGCGACAATATTTTTCAGGATTGACCTGCGCTCAGGATATCACCAGCTGAGGGTGAGAGAGCAGGATTTGCACAGGACAACATTCCGGACCAGATATGGACACTACGAGTTTGTAGTGATGCCATTTGGGCTTACGAATGCCCCATCAGTCTTTATGGAGTTGATGAACAACATCTTCATCGACTTCCTGTATCAGTTTGTGGTAGTATTCATAGATGATATTTTGGTGTACTCTCGCAGCCGAGAGGAGCATGCAGGGCAGCTGAGGACGGTGTTGCAGGTTTTACGGGATAAAGAACTTTACGCTAAGTTCTCTAAGTGTGAGTTATGGATGCCAGAGGTAGCATTCTTGGGTCATGTTGTATCAGTTGAAGGGATCAAGGTGGATCCAGCCAAGATTGAGGCAGTAGCAACTTGGACGACACCGACGAACGTCAAGGAAGTACGTAGCTTCCTTGGCCTAGCCGGTTATTACAGACGCTTTGTGGACAGATTTTCTGTGATTGCCCGTCCAATTACGAGTTTGTTGAGAAAGACTACCAGATTTGCATGGTCTCATCAGTGTATGCGGAGTTTTGAGGAGCTGAAGGTGTAAGAGCCTTAGTCTTTGGGAGCCGATTTGGCCTTAGCCGCCCCCGCGGGTTCGTGGAACCGCCCCTGCGGCCAGTGTAGTGATCCGCCCCTGCGGCCGGGAAACCCGCCCCTGCGGTTTCCTGCGGCTGCAACCGGCTTTGTTGACCTTTGACCCGTGCTTTACTCTTTCACTTCCTTAACCTAATTCCTTTGCTTTGGCTTGCTGAGCATCTTCATTCCCTTTCCCAGCTGCCTTCACGTCTTTCTTGCTTCCTTCTCCTTTCTCCTTGATCTTCTTCTTGTTTTCCTTAGAGTTTGGAAGTGTTTTGGTGTGACTTTGTGTGTGGTTGATGATGATGATGTTGTATGATGTTGTTGCTGAGCTTGGGAGCCAACTGAGGCTGTGTTGGTGATCTTTTCTTGGCCTAGGACCACAGGTGTGGTGAGCTTCTTGCTTCTTCTTCCTTTCTTTCTTCCTTGATTCCTCTTCCTAGCTTAGGATTAGATGTATGTGGAGGTATATTGATGTTGGTTTATGTATGTATATGTATATGTGTAACTTTGGATGAGAGAAGACGTGATTTGATCACGTGAAGAGCCGAAGAGGAGCCGCGGGATCACATTCTGCACTGTCGCCGCCCCCGCAGTCCAGAGAAGCCGCCCCTGCGGGACCCTTATCGCTGTACCCGTGCCTGGAAGCCGCCGCCCCTGCGGGAGCCGTGTCACAGCGCCTGCGCCCGTGCCTGCGCTTGCCTACGGCCGCTGTCACCGCGCTTGCGGCCGAGCATTGCCGCGCCTGCGGGTTGGCTGTTCCACCCCTGCGTCTTTTCGTCACGCAAGTGCGTCTTGTCCCGGGTCTACCTAGAGGTTGGTAGATCCTTTCCTTTCCTGGTATGAGCGGTTTAGTGGCATGCTAAGTACGTATATGAGGATAGAATGAGGTTGATCACGTTATCGTTTATGCCGGTTATGGGTTTGAGGTTTATGAGTTAGGATATGATCCTTATGGATCCCTTGGGTCTAGGTGTGACCCCTGTGATGGATATGAGTTTGATATATGTTGTTATGCCTTGTTTAGGCAGTGTTGATCTCTAGAGTTGGAGCCGATTGGGTTTGAGACTTCCGAGGTTGAGGTAAGTCCATAAGACTTACTTAGCTACCATCCTTATATCGGATGTGTGCGTGAGTGGTGATTGTTATATGCTTGATAACATGCGATATTGATTATTAGCGACCTATGGTCTAGTGATTGCCCACTATAGGGCCGTGACAACATACCCTTTCATCCCTTCGTGGAGTCTGGGAGGTTCTCTGTAGTCATGCCCGATCTAGTACACGGGACGGACCCTTTCACCATTCCCATAGGGTACACGGGAAGGTGTGCCGGTACCACTCCAGCTGGCTATTGCACTTGGAGGCGAGGGTTATATTCCTCGTGTCACATATATATATATATATATATATATATATATGATTTGAGTGTTGGACTATATTTATAAAGATGATAAATTGGGTAAATGTGTGATATCATGATGAGGTGTTTAGTATTTATGACGTGTGCTTGTGCTTATGCTCATCTCATATATGTGTATGGTTATCTAACGGGTTTATACCGTGTTGTAGATCCCTTGCAAGTTAGGAGAACTGCAGAGTGATCCAGAGAGGGTGATCTGTTGAGGGCTCCGTACACTGGGTCGTCCTCGTGGGATATGGGATCTTTTGACCATGTATATATTTATGTTTTGTTTGTACTCAGCAGCACGTTGTATAAACCTTTTGATACTTTTATATCAGTTTGATGTATTGTATTTAATCTATCGGTGTCTTGTTGTAAGATTCAGTGAACTTGGTGTCAGGCTAGGGTCAGGATCCATTGTGAGATCCTAGCCCAGTAGCACCTCGAGTCCTACGGATTTAGGGTGTTACAAAGTTGGTATCAGAGCCCAGGTTGACAACAATGGCACTAGTAATCTGCGATAAATGTCGAATAAATAAATAAACAGAACCCGAAAGGGGTCTGACTTTTCAAAAGGTTTTGGTTTTGAAATGAGTACAAATGTTTTGGGTTATCGTGTACGTGAGCCATCGCCCCTCTGAAGATCTCGACAGTATAGATATATATAGATATTCTGTTGTGATTGATTTGATATATATCTATACTTATGGCATATATATATAGCCTTCTAAGTTAGGTTTACGTCCTCTGCAGATGGCTCAAACTAGAGCCTTACCTACAACTGGACGAGGTAGAGGTAAACCCCCTCTAGGTAGAGGACGGGGTAGGACTTCCGTTGTTGATCCACGTGCAGCGAAAGAGGTTCACGAGGACGTTGCTGAGAGTGTCGTTCCTGAGACTGGGAACGGCATAGCTGGGAGACAGGGTCCACAACGAGTCTAGTCAAATGACTCGGATTATGTCTCCATGGGAGGACCAGAGTTTCGTGAGTATATCCGGCGAGTGGAGGAGGCTGTCAGAGCGGGTAGACCTATTCCGGATCTGCCATCACATGAGGGATCATTTGAGAGATCCCACGGGGTTACTCAGGTGCCACCTGCACCGGCACCTGCTGCTGAGATTGCTAGAGTTAAAAAGGAGTACAGAGGGCCTAGACCAGACAGTTGGTTGAAGTTATTCCATCAGATGAGAGTACCCTCTTTCTCTGGGAAGGTAGGGTTAGAGGTTGAGCTCTAGATTGGGCATGTAGACTCGGCTCTTGAGTGTATTAGATGTCCAGCTGACAGACAGACAAATTTGGTGCAGACTCTGTTTAGAGATTTGGCACAACACTGGTGGAGGTCTGTACTAGTACAGGTTAGCAGTTATGATCAGATGAGGACCATGATCAGAGAGCGTTTCTGCCCTGCCTTACTGAGGAGGGAGAAACTGCGAGACTTTGTAGAGGCTAGGTTCGAGGATGTACCAGTCTCAGATGCTATCAGAAGGTTTCAGGAGGAGCTGGCATTGCTGGGTCCAGCTGCACCCCCTGCAGATCAACATGTATATCTGTTTTCCCGGCGACTGAGGGATGCCACCCGGGCCTATATGGCGGGATTTCATTGTGAGTCCTTGATGGACTACCAGGATAGAGCCGCCGACTATGAGCGAGAGCGGGCTGGACAGAGGAGAGCTTCTCAGACCGGAGGGTCTGAGAAGAGACTACGGACTGGGCAGACCAATGGTGCTGGTGGAGTTGTTGGTTCAGGGCGTGATCAAAGATGCCAGAGTTATTCCTCATCTGCACCGGTTGCAGATACGAGACGACAATGTTTTAACTATAGTGGTTATGGACATATGCGGCCAAAGTGTACGACGCCGTTAGTGACTTGTTTCACCTGTGGCAGACAGGGTCACCGACATTATTCTGTAGACAGGGTGGAGCTTCATCACAGTAGTGTACTTCTCCTGCTAGTGTAGCAAGGGGTGGACAGAGGCCACCTCAACAGCAGCAGGTTCAGGGACAGTAGAGAGTCCCAGATCTTCCTACCACTCAGGCATCTGCTCCTGGGTCGAGTAGAGACAGAGGTCGTGGCGGGAATGCCACTGACACCAGAGGAGCTCAGGGTAGAGTCTTTGAGGTGAGGAGTGTAGAGGAGCCAGCTGCACCGACTGCTACAAGTACCCTTCTAAATCATGGTTTACCTGTTGGAGTCTTATTTGATACGGGTGCTACGCACTCTTTTATATTTGTTGCATGTGTAGAGCGTCTGGATTTAGATATGATTGAGGGGATACCCTTTAGTATAGGGTTACCCAATGGTAGTAGGGTCAGAGGTACCCGTGAGATCAGTGACTGTCCCATTTCTGTAGGGACCCGTGTGTTACTAGTTGACTTCTTTGTCATGCCATTAGAGCATGAAGAAGTCATTCTAGGTATGGATTGGATGGATATAAATTCTGCAGTTTTAGATGTAGGTAGGAGGACTGTTACCCTTTCTACCGAGTTAGGACAGATAGAGGCTTTCCGAGGTTGGGACCTTGGAAAATCTGGCATGGTTATCAGTGCGATACGAGCAACGAGACTGATTGCACAGGGTTGTGAGGCCTTCTGGTGTTATGCCATGAAGGAGGGGGAGAGTCCAACATTGGAGGATATCCTAGTTGTTTGTGATTTTGCAAATGTATTTGCTGAGCTGTCCAGTTTGCCGCCTCAGAGGAGTGTGGATTTTGGCGTTGAGTTAGAGCCTGGTACGAGACCGATCTCGAAGGCCCCATACCGGATGACGCCTGTTGAGATGTTAGAGCTGAAGAAGCAACTCGAGGAGTTGGTTGAGAAGAGTTTTATCCGCCCTAGCATATCCCTATGAGGAGCACCTGTCCTCTTCGTATGGAAGAAGGACGGATCGTTGAGACTGTGTATAGATTACAGAGAGCTGAACAAGGTGACCATCAAGAACAAGTATCCATTGCCGCGCATTGATGACTTGTTCGATCAGTTTCAGGGAGCGACAATATTCTCCAGGATTGACTTGCGCTCAAGTTGTCACCAGCTGAGGGTGAGAAAGCAGGATGTGCACAGGACAACATTCCGGACCAGATATGGCCACTACGAGTTTGTAGTGATGCCATTTGGGCTTACGAATGCCCCAACAGTTTTTATGGAGTTGATGAACAGCGTCTTCATCGACTTCTTGGATCAGTTTGTGGTGGTATTCATAGATGATATTTTGGTGTACTCTCGCAGCCGAGAGGAGCATGCAGGGCAGCTGAGGACTGTGCTACAAGTTCTACGAGATAGAGAACTTTATGCTAAGTTCTCTAAGTGCGAGTTCTGGATGCCAGAGGTAGCATTCCTGGGTCATGTTGTATCAGTTGAAGGAATCAAAGTGGATCCGGCCAAGATTGAGGCAGTAGCAGCTTGGACAACACCGACGAACGTCAAGGAAGTACATAGCTTCCTTGTCCTAGCCGGTTATTACAGACGTTTTGTGGACGGATTTTCTGTGATTGCTCGTCCACTGACGAGTCTACTGAGGAAGACTACCAGATTTGTATGGTCTGATCAGTGTATATAGAGTTTTGAGGAGCTGAAGAGACGTCGGACTTCTGCTCCTATTTTGGCACAGCCAGAGGGTACAGAGGATTTTGTGGGGTACAATGATGCATCCAAGGTAGGCTTGTGATGTGTATTGATGCAGCGGGAATTGAATAACCGCCAGCGTAGGTGGCTTGAGCTGATCAAGGATTTTGATCTGGAGATTTTGTATCATCCAGGGAAGGCGGACGTTGTGTCCGACGCCCTGAGCAGGAAGACGCCTCAAGAGCAGGCGATTACGGGATTGACAGTACAATCTCAGTTACAGAGAGACCTGATCTGGTTAGAGTTGGACATCCTGTTTTCTGGTGAGGATGCCCGGTTGAGTACTTTAGAGGTTCTTCCTGATCTGTTGAACGAGATTCAACAGAAGCAAGAGACCTGCCCGACATTGATGAGGAGCAGAGAGAGGATGTCACGGGATGAGGCACCATAGTTTCTTCTGGGAGCAGATGGAGTATTGAGACGCCGCGGTCGCGTCTGTGTACCTGCTGATGCGAATTTACATAAGAGGATATTACAGGAGGCTCACTGTACACTTTAATCTGTACATCCAGGTACGAGTAAGATTTATCAGGATTTGAGATGTTCATATTGGTGGGGAGGACTGAAGCCCGATGTGGCCAGATTTGTGGCACAGTGTGCGACCTGCCAGCAGGTCAAGATAGAGCATTGCACACCTGGAGGTGAGCTCCATCCACTTCCTATTCCACAGAGGAAGTGGGAGGACATCACCATGGACTTTGTGACTGGGCTGAGACTAAGCCGGAGTTTTGATGCTATTTGGGTTATAGTAGACAGATTGACGAAGACAACACGTTTCATTCCTATTCGGGAAACATGGCCGTTGAGCAGATTAGCAGAGGAGTACACTAGGCAGATAGTGAGACTCCATGGTGTACCGAGGACGATCGTCTCAGACCGAGATGGACGATTTACCTTGAGGTTTTGACAGCAGATTCAGACTGCCCTGGTGACTAGTTTACATTTTTTTTTCTACTGCGTTTCATCTTCAGACAGATGGTCAGTAAGAGAGGACCATTCAGACCCTAGAGGATATGCTGCGAGCTTGTGTGCTTGACTGGGGACAAGTGTGGACGGATCACCTCCCACTAGTTGAGTTCTCGTACAACAACAGCTGGCATGCATCTATTGGGATGACCCCATATGAGGCATTGTATGGACATAGATGTCGTACACCGTTATGTTGGGATGAGCCTGGTACAACTAGTGGTTTGACACCTGATCAGATTCAGGATGATGTGGCTCGAGTAGCACTGATTAGAAAGCGGATGCTGACTGCCCAGAGCCGTCAAAAGTCGTATGCAGATAGGAGGCGTAAACCTCTAGAGTTCAGAGTTGGAGCAAAACCACAAAACGTTTTTGTAGAATTCTATCTTTTTATAGAATTCTATCTTTTTATAGGACTCTATCTATTTATAGAAGATTCTATCTATTTATAGTTATAAATAGATAGGTGTAGGGTTGTATTCATTATCCACCAAAGAATATTGAAAACCCTAGTTGCAAGGTTTGTGCAGCAAAACCACAAAACGTTTTTGTCTTCTCTTCTTCTCTCTATTTCTGAAGTAACTCGTTGAAAGATCACAACAACCTTTGACCCGTGCTTTACTCTTTCACTTCCTTAACCTAATTCCTTTGCTTTGGCTTGCTGAGCATCTTCATTCCCTTTTCCAGCTGCCTGTCCCCATGGGGAGCACCTGTCCTCTTCGTACGGAAGAAGGACGGATCGTTGAGACTGTGCATAGATTACAGAGAGCTGAACAAGGTGACCATCAAGAACAAGTATCCATTGCCGCATATTGATGACTTGTTAGATCAGCTTCAGGGAGCGACAATATTTTCTAAGATTGACCTGCGCTCAAGATATCACCAGCTGAGGGTGAGAGAGCAAGATGTGCACATGACAGCATTCCGGACCAGATATGGACACTACGAGTTTGTAGTGATGCCATTTGGGCTTGCGAATGCCCCAACAGTCTTTATGGAGTTGATAAACAACATCTTCATCGACTTCCTGGATTAGTTTGTTGTGGTATTCATAGATGATATTTTGGTGTACTCTCGCAGCCGAGAGGAGCATGCAAGGCAACTAAGGACGGTGTTGCAGGTTTTACGGGATAAAGAACTTTACGCTAAGTTCTCTAAGCGTGAGTTCTGGATGCCAGAGGTAGCATATTTGGGTCATGTTGTATCAGCTGAAGGGATCAAGGTGGATCCGGCCAAAATTGAGGCAGTAGCAGCTTGGACGACACCGACGAACGTCCAGAAATTACGTATCTTCCTTGGCCTAGCCGGTTATTACAGACGCTTTGTGGAGGGATTTTCTGTGATTGCCCGTCCACTTACGAGTTTGATGAGAAAGACTACCAAATCTGCATGGTCTGATCAGTGTATGCAGAGTTTTGAGGAGTTGAAGGTGTAAGAGCCTTAGTCTTTGGGAGCCGATTTGGCCTTAGCCACCCCCGCGGGTTCGTGGAGCTGCCCTTGCGGCCAGTGTAGTGATCCGCCCCTGCGGTTTCCTGCGGCTGCAACCGGCTTTGTTGACCTTTGACCCGTGCTTTACTCTTTCACTTCCTTAACCTAATTCCTTTGCTTTGGCTTGCTGAGCATCTTCATTCCCTTTACCAGCTGCCTTCACGTCCTTCTTGCTTCCTTCTCCTTCCTCCTTGATCTTCTTCTTGGTTTCCTTAGAGTTTGGAAGTGTTTTGGTGTGGCTTTGTGTGTGGTTGATGATGATGATGTTGTATGATGTTGTTGCTGAGCTTGGGAGCCAGCTGAGGCTGTGTTGGTGATCTTTTCCTGGCCTAGGACCACAGGTGTGGTGAGCTTATTGCTTCTTCTTCCTTTCTTTCTTTCTTGATTCCTCTTCCTAACTTAATTCCTTTGCGATATTAAATATTACCGACCTATGGTCTAGTGATTGCCCACTGTAGGGCTGTGACAACATACCCTTTCATCCCTACGTGGAGTTTGGGAGGTTCTCTGTAGTCATGCCTGATCTGGTACACGGGACAAACCCTTTCACCATTCCCATAGGGTACACGGGAAGGTGTGCCGGTACCACTCTAGGTGGCTATTGCACTCGGAGGCGAGGTTATATTCCTCGTGTCACATATATTCATATTGATATATATATATATATATATATATATATATATATATATATATATATATATGATTTGAGTGTTGGACTATATTTATAAAGATGATAAACTGCGTAAATGTGTGATATCATGATGAGGTGTTTAGTATTTCTGACGTGTGCTTGTGCTTATGCTCATCTCATATGTAAGAGCCTTAGCCTTTCGGACCGAGATTTGACTTTAGCCGAGTTTGGCTTTGGCCGAGATTTGGCTTAGCCGCCCCTGCGGGCATGTGTGCCGCCCTATCGGGTTTCCGCTCCCGCGGCCCAGTGAACCGCCCCCGCGGTTTCCTGCGGCTGCAGCCGGTTTTGTTGACCTGTTGACTCGTGCTTTACTCTTTTCCCTTACTTCTTACCTTGTTGAGCAAGGGTTTCACTTCACTTCTCATTCCCAATCCAGCCCTTTCACGTCCTCCTTGCTTCTCCTTTATCCTTCTTGAGCTTGATCTTGGATTCCTTTGAGTTGGAAGAGTTTTGTGTGGCTTTTGGTGGTTGTTGATGAGTTAATGTGCATTGCTGAGCTTGGAAGCCAGCTGAGGTGTTAGTGGTGATCAGTTCTTGGTTAGGCCACAACTGTGGTAAGCCTTCTTCTTCTTCTTCTCTTCTTTCTTCCTTTGATTCTTTCCCCTTAGCTTAGGATTAGATGTTTGATCATAGATTAATGTTAGTATATGAATGAATATGCATGTGTATGATTTTGGTTGAGAGAAGACGTGATTTGATCACGTGAAGAGCTGAAGAAGAGTCGCGGGATAACGTTCTGTGTTCGCTGTTTTTACACCCCTATAAACCTTTATCAATAATGATAAAGACCTATAAGTTAGTAAAACAAGGAAGGGATAGTTTTATATTTATAACCTGTAAATAATTCCCTAAACAGCAACGAACCCACAATGTATGGGTCAATCACACTAAAGGTAAGTATTCCAGGGTCGATCTCAGGGACTGGGAGGATTAATATGCAATAATAATTATAGATAGAATAGATCTCAAATAAAGTCAGGAGGTTGGAAAAGATAAGGGAAAGAAGTCAAAAAGGTTTTGAAAAGGATATGATGGATTCGCAATCAATTGTCACTATTGAGTGAAAATCAAAACAAACAAGCAAAAAGGGAAAACAAAGATAATCAAGTTAAAGGAAAGAAAATGGATTCCCAGGGTTCAAGATCATTGTTTATAAATATAGATTCAGGAAGACTCATAAAGATATATGGTAGAAAAGCCACATGGATGAACGTTTCTAGGCTGACAGTCTATTACCGGGTAAGCCTCAAGACTATCTAGTTCCAAACCAACTACCTATCACCGGGTAAGTCTCAAGGTAGAGAGGTAGGAAGTTCTTAACAAACCAGACTACAAACTAAGGGAAAGGTAAACCATTACCGGGTAAGTCTCAGGTATTACCCTACTTAGCAAGGAATCTAAGCACATCCAACCAATAAAGGATAAACCTTTATTACCTATGATCAGTATCTCATGTATCTATGAAGGAATATCACCGGGTAAGTCTCAATTCCAACTTAGGTTACTAGCTAGAAGGATTCTAACTAGATTCAAGAACAAGCCAACCATTAGGATTTCTAGCAAGTCAAAGCCAAAACATAAAGCACAACATTCCATCATAATCAAAGGCATAAACAAATCCCTGTCAACCTTGGAACCAGAAGGTTCTAGCCAATAACAATCATATCAAAGAAAGACAAATAAATAGATAACAAAAGGAAATAAAAGGAACTTAACTTCAATAAATGAAAACCTTCAATCTTGACAAACTCGAATCAACAATCTCTCAACAACGTATTCCCAACAAAACTGAATGTAAAAGTCTTGAACTTTAATGTAAACTATGATGAATCAATGGAGAGGAAGAAGGGAAAGGAAGAGAGGCGGCTCCCCCCTATGGGGTAACCTAACCCTAAAAGAAACGGACTAAATCGGACCCTTAGAAATAACCTAGAGCTTTCCTTTTATAGGCAACAATCTTACAAAGGATGAGCTGGGCCAAAACCGATCAAAAAATAAGATAAAATCGCCGAACAGAAAATCTCGGGCAAAAATCTCAATCAAAAATCTCGGCCGAGATCGGGACCGAGATTTCACAATAGAAACTTTCCAGATTGACCGAAATTATGGATCTCGGCCCGAGATCAATGGATCTCGGCCGAGATCAGGCCATCTCGGTCTAGTCAGACCGAGATCAAGGCCGAGATGCCATCCCTTCGTTCCTTCGCGCCTTTAGCTCGATTCCTCGCCTTTCCCGTGCACGTAGCTCGCTCCAATGCGTCCACTTCGAGGCTTGATCCTCAGATACGTCGTTTTAGCTCCAAAATGTGCCAAATTACCTACAAAGCCACAAATAGTGTGTGTAGACATCTATTCTTGCAAAGTAGAACTAAACAAGCATAAATGGCACAAACTAAGGCTAAAACATGAATGCGGAAAGGGGAAATCTAACTAAATGCATGAGTGCAACAGGTCGATAAATCATGGTATCAAAATACCCCATACTTATCCTTGCTTGTCCTCAAGCAAGTAGTAAATCTAAGGTAAGATAACATGAATTATCTATGCAAAACAAAAACAAAAACGCGAAGTGCTTCTAATTATGATCACCCTCAATAGTGCAAGTTTCATAGCTAAAGATATATTTCAATTAAGATCAAATGAAATAGGCATAGAAAGGATAATCATACTTTACAAGAATTTCACATTCATCATCAAAATTACTAATATCTAATATAATTGAGAAATTCAACACACTTCATCTTTTCAACTCAACATTCACCACCCTTGCATAATCTGCAGATTTTCTTCCTTTTCTTTTCTTTTCTTCCTTTTCTTTTTAAGTGGAAGGCATTGGTGCACAGTAGCCGAAACCTTGGTGTTCAGTTTCCTTCACGTACCTCACACCAAAATGCACATACCAAATCAACTCTAAGGGAATGTTTTAAAACTAATCAGACTTTGGCAAGGCACAAACACCCGGCTATGTGAATCGTACCGAGTTACTCATCTTTCATAGCCAACAATCCCTTATAAGCTTTTCTTTTCTTTTTCACATCACATTTCACATCCTTTAAACTTCTTCGAACAATTCACAACACAACAATTTCAGCACACACCTTCAAACTAAACATTCCTAATTCCCGGATAGGAGACATGAGATTCAATGTTTGAGGGGCTAAGCATGATAAAGATAGAAGAAGAATGAAGTCGAATTGCCTAAATCATCCCTATGCAATGTATAAGAACTTAGCATGAAGCTTCAACTATCCAAACTCAATCCAACTAGACAAGGTAATTTTCATAATTCACATAAAATTCAAGCAAAGTATTCAAATCCCATATATGCCATAAATCAAATTGAGCTCAAAAGTAATAATCAAAAACCAATTCACAAGCACAATATCGTCATAAGGGTCATGTCATTCCTAGAAGCACCTTTTTTTTTATGCATGCTAAAAGGAAACGTGTGACATGAAAAGAAACATGCTAAAAGACTGCGGGTATCCCACCCCATACTTAAAACTCACATTGTCCCCATTGTGAAGGATAAATAGAAGTGAAAAAGAATACTCACAATGTAAAAATCAGTGATATGGCACATGTAAATGGAAGTGGTGGTGGATACAAGCGGTTGTGCAATCTCCTTCAAGCAACTATTCTTCATTTACCTAAAAACCTGAAAAGACAAAAGACACCAAACGCGCAGAAATGCAAAAGCAAAAAGCAAAAACAAAAACAAAAGCAAGAAAGGGAAAAACTCATACCTCGGGTTGCCTCCCGAGAAGCGCTTGATTTAAGGTCTCTAGCCAGACCCAATTCCGTGGTTGCGTCAGCTTACAACAAAAACCTTGGACTGCTCATCCAGTCCTTGCAACCACTTCTCACAAGACCCATATAATTTCTTCTTGAAGACTCTCTTCATGTCTTGCTGAAAGATAGAAGCTCTCCCCGACACTTGTGGATGGTATGGAATAGTAACCTTGTGGGTTACCCCATACTTAAATGATAGCTTCTTTAGATGAGGGAGAAGCTTCAATCTAACCTTGGGAGGTTCCCGTGAAACTTCCCTCCAGCTTTCAGGTGCATCCCGAGCAAGATTGGAGACTTCGAGACAGCTTTCTGAGGATCTCGGGCAGCTCTGGATGAAATCTCGGCCGAGATTTGTAGGGATTAGGCCGAGATTTTCCTTCTGCACAGGAATCTCGGTCGAGATAGGAATGATCTCGGCCGAGATCGGGATAGGGCTGTCCGATCCGTCTTTCTCCTTCGTCAGCTCTTCATCCTCGATGCGCTCTTCCATGGGAATTGAGATGCTTTCAAATTTCTCCCTTGACCTCCGCAATTGGTTCAACGTTTGGGGTTCTTCCCTGCGGGTCAAGGTACTTTTAAGCTTGTCAAGCCTCTCTATAATACTTGCGCAGCAAAGACCCTGTTGTTGTTTTTCTATATATCTTTGGTACTTCAGTTCGTCTTCTAGATAACGGATCTGCTCCAAGCTTTCCTGACTTCCTCCAAATTCGTGTACCAAAAACATTTCATACTCCAGGTCCTGCTCTAGATAATCAATTCGCTTTCTGGTTTCCTTCAGCTCATCAAAAATTGTAGGTCTCATTGTGTTGAACCTGGGGAACACAAAGACAAAAGGGAAATTGAGATCAAAAGTAACAAGAAAGATCTACACTATAAATAATCAAAACACGCAAATTAAACTTTCTCAGTCCCCGGCAACGGCGCCAAAAAACTTGTTCACTGGTTTTACACCCCTATAAACCTTTATCAATAATGATAAAGACCTATAAGTTAGTAAAACAAGGAAGGGATAGTTTTATATTTATAACCGGTAAATAATTCCCTAAACAGCAACGAACCCACAGTGTATGGGTCAATCACAATAAAGGTAAGTATTCCAGGGTCGATCTCAAGGACTGGGAGGATTAATATGCAATAATAATTATAGATAGAATAGATCTCAAATAAAGTCAGGAGGTTGGAAAAGATAAGGGAAAGAAGTCAAAAAGGTTTTGAAAAGGATATGATGGATTCGCAATCAATTGTCACTATTGATTGAAAATCAAAACAAACAAACAAAAAGGAAAAATAAAAATAATCAAGTTAAAGGAAAGAAAATGGATTCCAAGGGTTCAAGATCATTGTTTATACATATAGATTCAGGAAGACTCATAAAGATATATGGTAGAAAAGCCACATGGATGAACGTTTCTAGGCTGACAGTCTATTACCGGGTAAGTCTCAAGACTATCTAGTTCCAAACCAACTACCTATCACCGGGTAAGTCTCAAGGTAGAGAGGTAGGAAATTCTTAACAAACCAGACTACAAACTAAGGGAAAGGTAAACCATTACCGGGTAAGTCTCAGGTATTACCCTACTTAGCAAGGAATCTAAGCACATCCAACCAATAAAGGATAAACCTTTATTACCTATGATCAGTATCTCATGTATCTATGAAGGAATATCACCGGGTAAGTCTCAATTCCAACTTAGGTTACTAGCTAGAAGGATTCTAACTAGATTCAAGAACAAGCCAACCATTAGGATTTCTAGCAAGTCAAAGCCAAAACATAAAGCACAACATTCCATCATAATCAAAGGCATAAACAAATCCCTGTCAACCTTGGAACCAGAAGGTTCTAGCCAATAACAATCATATCAAAGAAAGACAAATATATAGATAACAAAAGGAAATAAAAGGAACTTTACTTCAATAAATGAAAACCTTCAATCTTGAAAAACTCGAATCAACAATCTCTCAACAACGTATTCCCAACAAAACTGAATGTAAAAGTCTTGAACTTTAATGTAAACTATGAAGAATCAATGGAGAAGAAGAAGGGAAAGGAAGAGAGGCGGGTCCCCCCTATGGGGTAACCTAACCCTAAAAGAAATGGACTAAATCGGACCCTTAGAAATAACCTAGAGCTTCTCTTTTATAGGCAACAATCTTACAAAGGATGGGATGGGCCAAAACCGATCCAAAAATAAGATAAAATCGCCGAACAGAAAATCTCGGGCAAAAATCTCGGTCAAATATCTCGGTCAAAAATCTCGGCCGAGATCGGGACCAAGATTTCACAACAGAAACTTTCCAGATCGACCGAAATTATGGATCTCGGCCCGAGATCAATGGATCTCGGCCGAGATCAGGCCATCTCGGTCTAGTCAGACCGAGATCAAGGCCGAGATGCCATCCCTTCGTTCCTTCGCGCCTTTAGCTCGATTCCTCGCATCTTTAGCTCGATTCCTCGCCTTTCCCGTGCACGTAGCTCGCTCCAATGCGTCCACTTCGAGGCTTGATCCTCAGATACGTCGTTTTAGCTCCAAAATGTGCCAAATCACCTACGAAGCCACAAATAGTGTGTGTAGACATCTATTCTTGCAAAGTAGAACTAAACAAGCATAAATGGCACAAACTAAGGCTAAAACATGAATGCGGAAAGGGGAAATCTAACTAAATGCATGAGTGCAACAGGTCGATAAATCATGTTATCATTCTGCATCGTCGCCGCCCCCGTGCCTGGAAGCCGCCGCCCCTGCGGAAGCCGTGCCGCAGCGCCCGCGCCGTGCCTGTGTTCCCTACAACCACTATCACCGCGCCTGCGGCTGAGTCTTTCCACGCCTGCGTATTGCTTACTCCGCCCCTGCGTCTCTTTGTCACGCAGATGCGTCTTGTCCCGGATCTACCTAGAGTAGTATAGATCCTTTCCTTTCCTAGTATGAGGAAATTAGTACCATGCTAGGCATGTTTATGAGTGATAAATATTATGATATCGGAATATGCCAGATCTGGCTTTGAGGTTTAGTTTTATCGAGGTTTACGAGTTGGATATGATCCTTATGGATCCCTTGGGTCTAGGTGTGACCCCTTTGTGTGATAGTAGATTGATATGTATATATGTATGCCTTGTATAGGCCGTGTTGTCCTCTAGATTGGAGTGGACCAGGTTGAGAGTTGATCCTAGTTGAGATTACTTCCGAGATTGAGGTAAGTCCATAGGACTTACTTAGCTGCCATCTCTATATTGGATGTTGCATGAGTGGTGTATGTTTATGCTTGCTAGCATGTGATACTGTTATTACCGACCTATGGTCTATTGATTGCCCACTGTAGGGCTGTGACAACCCTTCCCTATCACATCCCGCTGGGAGTCTGGGAGGTTCTTTGTGGATAGTTCAGACTTGGAATACGGGATGGACATGGAACACTCCCATTGGGTATACGTGAAGTGTGCCGGATCCACTCCAGTTGGCTATAGCCCACAGAGGTGAGGGTTATATTCCTCGTGTCACTTATGTTCATATACCGACTTATATATATATATATATATATATATATATATATATATATATATATATATATATATATATCGTATGAGTGTTGGATTATTTATATAAGATAATGAACCGGGTAAATGTGTGATATCCTGCTGAAGTGTTTATTATTTCTGATATGTGATTGTGCTTATGTTCATTCTATATATGTGTATGGTTAGCTAACGCTTTTATACCGTGTTGTAGATCCCTTGCAGGTTAGGAGAACTACAGAGTGATCCAGAGAGGGTGATCTGCTGAGGGCTCCGTATACTAGGTCGTCCTCGTGGGATTGGGATCTTTTGATCTGTATATATTTGTTATGTTTTGATTGTACTCAGCAGTACTCTGTATAAACCTTTTGATACTTTTATAACAGTCTGATGTTTTGTATTTAATCTATTGGTGCCTTGTTGTAAGATTCAGTGAAATTGTTGTCAGGTTAGGGTCAGGATCCATTGTGAGATCCTAGCCCAGTAGCACCTCGAGTCCTACGGATTTGGGGTGTTACATCATATATGTGTATGGTTAGCTAACAGTTTTATACCGTGTTGTAGATCCCTTGTAGGTTAGAAGAACTGTAGAGTGATCCAGAGAGGGTGATCTGCTGAGGGCTCCGTACACTGGGTCGTCCTCGTGGGATATGGGATCTTTTGACCATGTATATATTTATGTTTTGTTTGTACTCAGCAGAACGTTGTATAAACCTTTTGATACTTTCTATATCAGTTTGATGTTTTGTATTTAATCTATCGGTGCCTTGTTGTATGATTCAGTGAACTTGTTGTCAGGATAGAGTCAGGATCCATTGTTAGATCCTAGCCCAGTAACACCTCGAGTCTTACGGATTTGGGGTGTTACAGAAGAGACGTCTGACTTCTGCTCCTATTTTGGCGCAACCAGAGGGTACAAAGGATTTTGTGGTTTACAGTGATGCATCCAATCTAGGCTTGGGATGTGTATTGATGCAGCGGGGCAGAGTGATTGCATATGCGTCTAGACAGCTGAAGACGTATGAGGAGAACTACCAGACTCATGATCTGGAGTTGGCAGCGGTAGTTCATGCACCGAAGATCTGGAGACATTACCTGTATGGTGCTACATGTCAGATCTTCACAGACCATAAGAGTCTTAAGTATATTTTCACGCAGCAGGAATTGAATAACCGCTAGCGTAGGTGGCTCGAGCTGATCAAGGATTTTGATCTGGAGATTCTGTATCATCCGGGGAAGGCGAACGTTGTCACCGACGCCCTGAGCAGGAAGATGCCTCGAGAGCAGGCGATTGCGAGATTGACAGTTTAGCATCAGTTGCAGAGGGATCTGATCTGGTTAGAGTTTGACATCCAGTTTCCTGATGAGGATGCCCAGCTGCGTACTTTAGAGGTTCTTCCTAATCTGTTGGGTGAGATCCAACAGAAGCAGGGGACTTGCCCGACACTGATGAGGATCCGAGAGAGGATGTCTCGGGATGAGGCACCACAGTTCCTGCTAGGAGCAGATGGAGTGTTGAGACGCCGCGGTTGCGTCCGTGTACCCATTGATGCGGAGTTGAGACAGAGGATCTTACAGGAGGCTCACTATACGCCTTATTCAGTACACCCAGGTACGAGTAAGATGTACTAGGACTTGAGACGTTTATATTGGTGGGAGGGTTGAAGCCCGATGTAGCCAGATTTGTGGCACAGTGTGCGACCTGTCAACATGTCAAGATAGAGTATTGCAGACCTGGAGGTGAACTCCGTCCACTTCTTGTTCCATAGAGAAAGTGGGAGGACGTCACCATGAACTTTGTGTCTGGGCTGAGACTGAGCCGGAGTTTTGATGCTATCTGGGTTATAGTGGACAGATTGACGAAGATGACACGTTTCATCCCTATCCGGGAGACGTGGCCGGTGAGCAGATTAGCAGAGGAGTACACTAGGGAGATGGTGAGACTCCATGGTGTACCGAGGACGATCGTCTCGGACAAAGATGGACGATTTACCTCGAGGTTCTAGCAGCAGATTCAGACTGCCTGGGGACGAGTGTGCACTTCACTACTGCGTTTCATCCTCAGACAGATGGTCAGTCAGAGAGGACCATTCAGACACTGGAGGATATGTTGCGAGCTTGTGTGTTGGATTGGGGACAAGTGTGGACAGATCATCTCCCACTAATTGAGTTCTCATACAACAACAACTAGCATGCATCTATTGGGATGGCCCCATATGAGGCACTATATGGGCAAAGATGTCGTACTCCGTTATGCTGGGATGAGCAGAGCAGTGTTTGTGGTTTGACACCTGATCAGATTCAGGATGATGTGGCTCGAGTAGTACTGATTAGAGAGCGGATGCTGACTGCACAGAGCCGTCAGAAGTGTTATGCAGATAGGAGGCGTAGACCCTTAGAGTTCAGAGTAGGCGCCCATGTGTGGCTGAGAGTGTCTCCGACACGAGGTGTTAGACGTTTTGGCATTAAGGGGAAGTTGAGCCCCCGAAATGTCCGACCGTTCGAGATTCTGGATCGGGTTGGTAGCGCAGCATACAGATTAGCCTTGCCTCCGAGATTAGAGGGTGTTCACCCTGTATTTCATGTGTCTCAGCTAAGGGAGTACATACCAGATCCGAGACATATTGTGAGTTATGATGATTTGGTGGTTGAGCCGGACCACACTTTTGTTGAGCACCTGATTGCAGTCCTAGAACGAGGTATGAGACACCTGCGTTCGAAGGACATTCCTATGCTGAGAATACAGTGGTCAAGACGAGGACCTGATGAGGCTACATGGGAGACTGAGGATAGTATCCAGAGAAACTATCCAGAGTTCTATGCCGAGATAGATGCACCTGTAGGATCTATGAGTAGATCTTAGTACTATCTTGGTGAGTGTTATGCTTATGTGCTTATATGCTATGATGTGTTTATTTTCATACTTGCTTTGATGTGATATATGATCTTATTAGATCTTGTTGTGCTAGTATGATTGTTGTTATAGATGGAGATGGCTCTTTCCCCATGCTATTGTGATACGATTAGGGTTAGCTGGAGATGGTTATTCCTCCATGCTATTTTGATGGACATAGTGTTGCTGGAGATGTTTTTCCTCCATGCCTTTCTGTTATGTGATGTTTTTCCTCTATGCCTTGGATAGTAATTATGTTGCTGGAGTTGATGATTTCCTCCATGCTTATGTTTGAGGTTATAGAGAGGGTTGTACCTCGGCTTGTGAGTCCGAGTGGTTTGAGGATTTTACAAGTTTGGGACGAAACTTGTTTTTAGGGGGGTGAGGTGTAAGAGCCTTAGTCTTTGGAGCCGTTATGGGCCTTAGCCGCCCCCGCGGGTCCGTGAGGCTGCCCCTGCGGCTTGTCTGTTGTTCCGCCCATGCGGCTCAGGGAACCGCCCCTGCGGTTTCTTGCGGCTACAACCGGTTCTGTTGACCGGTTGACTCGTGTTTTACTCTCTTCCTTACCTCTTCCTTTCCTTGCTGAACAAGGGTTTCTTCTTCATTTCATTCCCAGCTTCCTTATGTCCTTCTTGCTTCTTCCTTCTCTCCATCTTGATCTTAATCTTGTTCTTCCTTAGAGTTTGAGAGAGTTGTGTGTGGTTGCTGATGTTGATGAGCTTGATGTGTGTTGCTGAGCTTGGAAGTCAGTGAGGTTGGTTATGATCTTCCTTTGCCTAGACCACAACAGTGGTAAGTTCCATTCTTGCTTCTTCTTTCTTTCTTCTTCCTTGATTCCTTTGCTTAGCTTAGGATTAGATGTATGTGGATGTAGATTGATGTTGGAATGTGTATGTATGTGTGTGACTTTGGAATGGAGAAGACGTGATTTGATCACGTGAAGAGCTGAAGAGGAATCGCGGGATCACTTTCTGCACCGTCGCCGCCCCCCGCGTTCCAGTACCGCCGCCTCTGCGGGAGCTTTGTCACCGCACCCGCGCCCGGAATCTGCCGCCCCCGCGGCCACTGTCCCAGCGCCTGCGCTTGCCTGCGGCCCCTGTCACCGCGCCTGCGGCCGAGCCTTGCTGCGCCCGCGGTTTGCTTTGTTCCGCCCCTGCGTCTTTCCGTTTCGCAGGTGCGTCTTGTACAAGATCTACTTAGAGTAGTATGATCCTTTCCTTTCCTAGTATGAGCGGGTTAGTAGCATGCTAGGTATGTGTATGAGGATAGAATGATGATGAGTATGATACAAAGATATGCCGGTTAGGGCTTTGAGGTTTATAAGTTGGATACGATCCTTATGGATCCCTTGGGTCTAGGTGTGACCATTTAATGGATATGAGTTTGATATATTGTTATGCCTTGTTATTAGGCAGTGTTGTTCTCCAGATATGGAGCTGATCATACTTGAGAGTACTACGTGGTTTAGATTACTTCGAGGTTGAGGTAAGTCCATAGGACTTACTTAGCTACCATCCTTATATTGGATGTATGCATGAGTGGTGTGTGTTATATGCTTGATAGAATGCGATGTTGTTATTACCTACCTATGGTTTAGTGACTGCCCACTGTAGGGCTGTGACAATCTTGCCCTGTCATCCGCGAGGAGACATGGAGGTTCTCTGGGGAGAGTCCAGATCCGGTACACGGGACGGGCACTGTCTCCACTCCCTTAGGGTACACGGGGAAGTGATCCCAGATGACCACTCCAACTGGCCGGTACCACCGAGAGGCGAGGGTTATATTCCTCGTGTCACATATATTCATATTCAGATATATATACGATTGAGTGATTGGACTTTATAAAGATAATAAACCGGGTAAATGTGTGATAGCATGATGAGGTGTTTATTATTCCTTGATGTGTGATTGTGCTCTTGCATCTCTATATATATGTGTATGGTTAGCTAACGGTTTTATACCGTGTTGTAGATCCTTTGCAGGTTAGGAGAGCTTCAGAGTGATCTAGAGTGGATGATCCACTGAGGGCTTCGTACACTAGGTTGTTATCGGGGATATGGGATCTTTTGTTGTACAGTCATGTTTTAATTGTACTCGGCGGGACTTATGTATTACCTTTTGATACTTATATATATCAGTTTCATGTTTTGTATTTAATCTATATGTGCCTTGTTGTAAGATCCAGTGAACTTGTTGTCAGGATAGGGTCAGGATCCATTGTGAGATCCATTGTGAGATCCTAGCCCAGTAGCGCCTCGAGTCCTACGGATTCGGGGTGTTACAGACTTTTTCTCTTGGTATCTACTAAGTTTAAAAATTATATCGGTATCCTTAAGGTTTTACTTGTTTCCTCTTTCTACCCATTCTTAATATATTACATTAAAAATTCATTATAAAATATTAAAAAAATCATAAAAATAAATTTAAAACTAATTTCAACTTTATTAAATTTAAATTTAATAAATTTATAATAGAATTAGTTTTTATATATAATTTTCATTTTTCAAATTAAAGATAATTTTTATTTTTTGAATTAAAATTAAAATATTTGTTTTTTTATTTTCGATTTAAATAAAATATATAAATTTAAAATAAAAACAATTTTTTTTATTTTTTTATGAGTCTAGAATTTTAAAATATATAGTAAAATTTTAATTATTTTTGAATTTAATTTATATAATTTATTTTAATTCGAAAATATTTAAAAATTAAGGTTTTATTTTAAATTTAAGAGTATGGAAAAATATATTATAAACTAAAAATAATCTTATATCTAATAAAGCAGAAACAATTTTAGCCACGTGTCATCGCCAGGTTTAACGCAGCCCCAAAATATTTTTTTTAAAAGTGGTTTTTAAATCCAATTATAATCAAAATATTTTTTAAAAAGTGATTTTTAAATCCAATTATTTTCAAAAATTATATCATTAAAAAATATAGATGAAAATTTTTTTTTGTTATTTAAATTTTTTATATTTATTCTACTATCTTATTACATATTTACAAATATATAGAAATTATTTTTATTAGTAATATAAAAAAAACACCCGTGCAGGGCACGGGTAATACACTAGTTAAAATTAAACTCAAAAAATAATTTTTTAATTTTCTAAATAAATTATAGAAAATTAACTTCTCAAAAACAATATTTACTATATTTTTAATTTTCTAGACTCTTAGAAAAAGTTTTTAAAAATATATATTATTTTAATTTTTAGTTTATATATTTTATTTTAAATCGAAAATAAAAAATTTATTTTTAAAACTTTATTTCAAAAAATATCTTTAATTTAATTTTTTTAATTAAAAAATTCTTCTATTATAAAGTTATTAGTTTAAAATTTATTGAGATCATAATTAATTTTTTTTTTTTTGTTTTCAATTTTATTTTATAATGAATCTTAATGTAATATATTAAGAATGGTTATAAAGAGGAAACAAATAGAACCATGAGTGTATCAAGAGGAATTTTGAAACTTAGTGGATACTAAGAGGAAAAGTTTAAACCTTGAGGGTACCAAGAGCAAAAACCCTTAGTTAAATCAGTTTTTTGAGGGTTAATTTCAGCTTCTTTTTACCTTTTTTTATTATTTACCTTCATTAGTTACCCTCTTCATTTAACTTATATTTGTCAGCATTGTTATAAAAAAAAAAAGAAAAACAAAAGAGAAGAAAAGAAAACAAGAAAAAGAAAAAAAAAATCAGCAAAAGATTCATTCATTTTGTATGTTGTTTTATCTTATTGTAAGCTCTTAAAACTAGAATTTGCAAGTCAAGATTGAAGACTAAAGAGAAGCAAGTACCTATCCTACCGCTCTCTAATTCCAACGTCAATTCATCCCCCTAAATCATACCATTCGACACTTCCCTCTCCTATACCATTCGACATCTTCATCCCCATTGACATAAGGTTGAGGTAAGTGAAGGTCTCTTCTTTAAGGCTTCTTGATTCTACTCTTGTCTTCTCTTATCTTCTTCTATCTATTCTTTAGTCTTTCTTGGAAACATTCTCTCCATAGTTGCAAGTTTGAGTCGTGTTTGTGTGATTGCTGAAATTCTGAATTTTAGGCTTTCATGCTAGTTTTGAGTCTTGTTGATCATTCTTTGTCTTTCTAGAGTCTTTCCTACTTGTTTCTTGTTGAATTTTGCAAACTTTGCTATATAGAGTAAAAAAAAAAAAAGTTTTGCAACAGCCCCTGCAAGTCTCATATAGGGTGTTAATTGGTGTCTGAGATAGTGATCTTTCTTGGAAGCGTTGATCCTCTCAAGGAAACCCATCTAAGAAGCCTACAATTCAGCAGCTAGAGAGTGAGCATAAGAGGGAAACACTAGTGAGGTGTATTCTGATTTCGCTCACTAACTCTAACGTGTTTACTATTGTTGTTGATTGTATGATCATGTCTGGTAGTTCAACCAACGCCGATCTCATTAGCCTTCTAAAAAAGATGCAAGATGACCTAGAAAGTATGGCTAAGATTATGACAGTTATAGAGGCTCGATATGCTCCGGCACCACCTACAAGAATGGAAGAGATGTACAACATGTTGAAAGCATTGGAACCAGGAGTTCGAAAGCCCCAGAAAGAGGAACCACGTGTGCAAGCAAGGGAGAAACCGGCCCTTGAGCATCATAGTTCACGCAACACACTACCTACCATTAGTTCACCTTCATCGTCATCAAAGATGATACCACCAATTGGGGTTACCAAAACATCAAAGGAGAGTGATTGTAAACCTTCTACTTGAATGTTGAATCACTTAGAATTTCTAAAATCAGAATATGAGATTGTATCACATGCTATGAACCGTAATGAAACAATTAAGCATGAATTTGATTTAGTAGATGATATTGAATGTGATGAGCATGAAATAGATGGAAATGAATTGTATGCACATGAATAAGTGTGATGTACACAAGCATGATCTAGGTAGCTAGTAAGGGAGTGAAGGTTCATAAATCATCATTGGATATTGTTGATAATGATCTTAATTATAATGATGAGCATGTAGTAGATTGTTGTGCTGAATTTGTCAAAGTCGATTGTGGTTATGCTTGATATGGATGATCTAGAGCTAGATGAGCATAAATCTGATTTAGAATGTGCTTATTATCTTGTTTGTGATACTACCTCTAACTTCTTACATTCTTACTTTGATTGTTCCGTAGAACTTTTTTCTAAGGATATACCTCCTGTTTTGCCTTCAGTGTATCCTAAAACTCCTAGGATCAAAACCTAAAGAGACTTATGAGTTGGAGTCTTGTGTTCTGGCATTGGTGGATCCTTATAGAAAAGACATTAAGGATGAAGGTGCACATATAGATTTGAGACTTCCTAGTTTATTACCTACCTTAAACTTGAGAATTTTTAGAAGATGTACATATTGATGAGTTTGTTATAGGTAGATATGATTTGAAAGATGCTTATATAACTTGGGAAATGCTTGTTAAGGTTCTTAAGTTAATTGATCATGAGTTGAGGATTAGAGCTAGGAAAACATCCCTTATACCACCTACTTTACTCATGCCCTATGTTGATTTGTGTGTTTGATTGTTACATGTATATTTGTGTTGTTGTTTATCCTAATAAAATTATTATGAACAACACTTCATTAGATATACAAAAGAAATACTTAAGGGAAGTTCTTACTAACCATTTTGTTGGGTATTTTAAAAGTCCAATTTGTTGTCTATGTGTTCAAATCTAATGTTGCTTATGTCCTTGTGTTTGTAGAAGTTTTCCGATCAGCCCATATGCAGATTACCAAAAGCTTTGGAAAAGAAGAAAGGAAATGGGCAGTTGAGCAAGGAAATGACAAGAAGAGAGGGAAGAACACATGGTTGCAAGAATGGAGCACAGATGTTGTTGAGCCAAAACAACCCCAAAATGTGTTTTTAGCCTCTAAGGAAGAGATACAATCTGAGTATCTAGCCTTGGACACCATTCTTAGGTATGTGAACATTTGGACAACTATGGTGAGTGACAATTTCATGGACAGCACAACAATGTTTCACCATGCTAGATTGATGATTAAGACGCCTACCCCGGCTGTTTTGATGATGGGAGGTAAGCATCTTATCTTGTTGTGTGTTAATTTGAAAGAAGCATGCCTAAACTTTTGTGGATGTGATTACCTTGTTTAGAATGTTTAGAGATTGGCTACATTACATATGTCCTATTAATAGTGTAGTGTTTGTTGCTCTTTTAAGGAAGTTTGTGTTAGTCACCATCTTAAACTTTTCTGGATGCTGATTTTGGTGATTATCATATGCATTATGTGCTAGAGGACTCTAGGAACGAGCTTTACTTGTTTAGAGAGTTTAATTAGGCTTGATCATGTGTGCATTCTTAGTAGTTACCTTAGGATTCTAATTAAGGACAAAGACCTATATGTGTAACACCCCAAATCCGCAGGACTCGGGATGCTACGGGCGAGACCTCACAATGGGTCCCGACCCTTAGCTTGATAACAATTTCACCGGACCTTCCAACAAGGCACAAATAAGGCGAAAACTTAAAACGTTTTTAGTGCATGCGAAAACGAAGAGTGACAAATACAAGGTGGAAACTCAGCCGAGTCCTCAAAACAATACAACCCGATACGAAAGTCTAAACGTACGACAACATCCATAACAACGATATGAAACATGACCCAAAAACCATCCCCGTCCTATAATGTACGGAGACCCGGGCTGTCCACTCCTCTACCTCACTCGGCGGCGTCCCTAACCTGCAAGTCGTCTACAACACGGTTTAAAACCGTTAGCTCATATTCGAAGCATTAGAAAAGCGGTGAAGGCACAAACACATACATAACACAAAACATGAATCACACAAGTCCGGTTTATTATCTTTTTATTATTAAGTCGTATCCCGTTCTAATTCA
The DNA here is from genome assembly GCA_002319775.1 of Fagopyrum tataricum. Taxonomy (NCBI): domain Eukaryota; kingdom Viridiplantae; phylum Streptophyta; class Magnoliopsida; order Caryophyllales; family Polygonaceae; genus Fagopyrum; species Fagopyrum tataricum. The sequence continues at coordinate 36,065,086 of CM008284.1, forward strand.
ACTTCGGTTGTGACACGAGACCACCGTGGTCTCACCTCGGTCCCTTACCGGCAAGGAATGGTACGGATGCACCCGTCCATCTAACCCGCCGGACTCGTCGCCGAGAACCTCCTAGACCTCCGCAGGGCTAGGCAGCTGATGTCACCACCCGTTATCATACACTTGGGCCAACATATATATAAGGTCGGTGGTCCTAATTACCGGTTTTATTGTCATAACAAAAGCATAAACACACACCACCAAACACACATCAATGCTAATACATAGAATACGAGCTAAGTAAGTCCGGAGACTTACCTCGTCCCAATGTTATATCACAAAACGCTCTCGCTTCCCTTGGGAAGAAGCACACAACCTGCTCACAACAAGATAACCATCAAAAACCCGCTCAACTCTAGAAGTCTAGGACTTCCACACAAATGATCTACGCAAGATCATTTTACTCTCATTCTAGGACCGCATCCTAGAATCTCTCATACTCACATCTCACTCAACGCATGAGGAGATATCTCAACAACCTACTAACTCTCATATGATCATACTCAACCCAAGAACGAGTGAAAGCCTACTAGGTCTATCATGCTCATCACACTATCCACACATGAAAGTAACACCAAACAATTCATAACCTCAAAGATGTTTAGTCCTCAACCCAGAGCAGGCAAGCTAGCCTAGAAGATCCATCATGCTCACATGCTCATATCCAACAATTACATCGAGCCTTAGGGGCTCCTAGGTTCACAACCACTAAATGGTATTTCAAGTTACTCTAGATCCATCTTAGGCATGTTACTAACATGGTTCAACAACAATACTAAGGAATGAACGAAGGGGAAAGGGAGAGGAGGAACCTACTGTCCAAGAAACGCAGCCACGGAGTCAAGCTGGCGCCCCGGCGGAGCAGAGGCCGCCGCCTGCGGAACCAGGAGCCGCCCCCAGCGGCGCTGCCATCCGCACCCGCGGCGGAAGGAGCCGCCCCCGCGCCGCCGTCCGTGTCCTGGAGCCCAGGAGCCGCCCCGCGGCGGTATTGAGCCGCGTCCGCGGCTGTGCTGGGCCGCTCCCGCGGCCGTGCTGTGTGCCGCCTTGCGGCTGGCCGCGCCTGGCGGCGTGATGATCCGCCCGCGGGTTTTGTGCAGAACGTCGTCTTCGATCGTGAATCCTTGGCTCCAAAGTCCTCTTTTCCTTGTTGAGTCTTCTCCAAACACTCCCTACTGATCTTAGGCTCCTCTCCACGACCTGATAGAACTAAGAATGCAGCCATGCAAAGAGTTGAGTAAAAAACCTCTCAAAAGCTTCATCCATGGCTATGGATGAAGGAGGGAAGAAGAAAGGGGATGAGCAGCCATGGAGAAGAAGGAAGGAAGAGGGAGAATCTTACCAACAGATTTGGAGCCTCCTCAAGTTGTCCAGCACCAAGATCTTCACACAAAAATGGAAGAAGAGAGAATGGAAGCCAAGAGAGAAAAGAGAGGAAGAGTGAGGGAAGGAAAGTCACGTGAAAGAGAAAGAGAGGAGAGAGAGAGGGAGGGGACAAGGGCTGTCAAGGGAGAGGGGACAGCAGCTGTCATGTCACATCACCCCGGAACGAGGGGTCGGAAATGACCCCTTGTCACTTCGACCCGGAAACGAAGGGTCGGAAAGCGGGAAAAAGGGAAAGACGACGAGTTGGCTCGGGATTTTAGGAATAAATCCCGGCTCTCGGCATCTCGTGCCTACGGGAAGATCTACAAGGCGCTCTAAGTCCGGAATAAAATTCCCGGGACGTTACAATATGGTTGTTGTAATGGGTCATTTGGAGAGGTACAAGCTTTATGATAAGTTTCACACACACACACTATTATTGGCCGCAATTGCTTAAGTATGTAGTTCGCCAACCTAGGAGATATTTGGAGAGTCTTATGATCATTTTAGGTGTCATATCCTACAATTGCAGATTTGTAAGGATTCGAACAGCCCCTTGGGAACCTTATAACATGGGCTTATTTATGGATTTAGCTAGAACTAAGAAGGGGAGAGATCTTATCTTGAGGTTGTAGTGTTATCACCTATAGGGTTTTCCTATTCTAGGACTTATTTTCCTTAACTTTTGTTTATGTTGCCCGTTGTCTATGAGGGAGCGAGTTTTGAGTTTTTATAGTAGAAATGTAGGTTCATATGATGAAGACGAAAGGGAAGCACAAGGCCTATGTTCAAGAGCGTTTAGATGACTATGGGAAAGTTGAAGAAGATTCGTGGGCAAATCTTTTCAAGAAGGGGAGAATGATGCGGGAGCATAACCACCACCTTCTCATACTCCTCACAAAGGTCATTGGTGAAGGAGTCATCACAAGGGCAAGAGCAAAGGAGCTAGCACTAGAGGTGAAGCCCATGTTGATGACGTTTTCGTCTAAGAAGCTAGACACTACCATGGACGCATCTATGAGGATCTTGGTGATGGTTTCATCGAAAGAGAAGGGATGGAAGATGTGAGAATGTCATCGAAGGAAGACTGCTCACGTGAAGGCTCGTCAATGCACACGTAGAGGCCGCCATGCACACGTTCAATGCATCAAGTATGCGTGTGATCGTGCATATGATCACAATATGATTTGTGCGTGTATAATGCTTATGTATGCTTATGTTTAAGCATGTTTGAAGACTTTTAATGCATTTCATTAATATTTAGTGTTTTAAGACATTTTAACTTGTTTTAGGAGTAGAAAGCCTTTAAAGCTATTTTGGGTTTTTAAAGTCTTTTAGGAGTTATTTGCTGATTTTTTAGTTTCTTTATTTAAAGAAAAGGTTTAAAGACATATATAAACCTTTTCTTAATCAATTCTAGGGAGATCAGACTATTAAGAATTTTATGTTTACGTATTTTTCAATCAAAGAGAGCTTTTGGTTAGAATCATTGGTTGTTGAATTTTTCGGCTTAGTTGTCTTGCGTTGTGTCAATCTTCTTTGAGATTGGTGCTTCAAAGCTCCATAGGCATCCTCCTCGTGATCTCAACCTCCATTGTTGAGTTGTGTGAGGTTGTATAAGGCAGGGTCGTTGGTTGCGTTGTTTGGGTCTTTGATTCCGAAATCAAAGGTTCTTTCAATCGACATCTCTCCGGTTCTATCTTCCTCCCCTTCTACCTTCATCTAATTCGTTCCATTTGTTTATTCTTCATTCCCGCGTCTTTACCATCATTACTAACGTTAGTTGTATCCATTTGTGTGATTTGAAGCCTCTTTGTCTAGATCGAGAAGAATACGGAATTTTCCCGTATCATTGTTGGTACGGGTAAATACTTTTAGTCTCTTCTTTGTTTTTCTTATTAGTATTATTTGTATAATAAAATGTTTGTTTTGTCTAAGCAAGACAATATTTGTGTACAAAAAATTTGCACAGACAACAAGGGGCTAAAACTCTCCCGGTGTCCGTGGTTGTAATGCCCAACTTTCTTGATGTTGTGATTGGTGCAACACTTTTCGTTGCATGGAGAAGAAAATAACAGTTTGAAGATAAGAAAAAAGATGAGAGCTGAAGCATATGATGATCAAATAGGAAATAAGTGGTAAATGGAAGGAGGAAAGAAGAAAGTAGAAGAATCTTTTGACCTTTTATGTATTAAATATGTATTGAATTTTCCATTTAGGTGATTTGTCCAATTGTATATAAAGACACTTAGTTTTATATTTTATTATTAAAAGTGTTTTGATTTCATTTAACTAACGCATACATAATTTTGAAGATGTTATTAAAAAAATCGTTATCAATATAAATTGTTCAAATAATCAAATTTATGAAATGATATCAACTTTAATGTACAAATCTAATTTATTTTCCAACTTTTATTAAAATTTTAAATTATAATTCTACGCAAATATGACGAAAAAACACAATGTGTACCACATTATGGAGAAAGGGTTTAAACGATGGTGTACCACATTCATTTATATTCAAAACATAGAAAGTAAAGAGCGTATGATATGTTTGCCGATTTCTATGGTTTCTCTAGACCAGTTTGATATACTTTCATTTTTTTTAATTATTCGACGTATTTATTTGTTTTTTTACATTACGCATATTTTATGCAAGTTTTTATTTTATATTGTGATTTAAGACAATATGACCTTTAATTGTTTAACATTTTAAACAAAATCCCCTGCAAGGGTGTAACACCCCGAATTTTGGGAACTCGGAGCGTACTGGCTAGGACCTCACTGTGGGTCCCGGCCTTAGGTTGACGTCAATAACGTCGGATCTTCAACAAGTCACAAATATTTTAAATACAAATCTTTTCGAAATTATATATAAACTCAATAAACTCTGAACTAGTACTTCAACCAACTGGAAACTAGCTCAACTCTATTGTAATAATAAATAATAAGCATCAATATATAAAACTCCACACCTAAACTCCTATTACAGAAACCAGACTGACACTCCACTCCCAATTTCTCGGTAGAGATCTATCCTGCAAAAAACCTAACAACATGGTAAAACCGTTAGCTAAAATTCTAATACTAAGGTCATTAAAGCGCACACACACATCAAGAAGTACTGTAAATCAATCAGCATGCAACACACAATGTCCCGTTTATTATCTTTCATTACGTGAATCGAGTCATCCTATTTTCCAAATTTTTGCTTGTTACACAAGAGTCTCCCGACTCTTCCCCGTCCCTGTTTACCAGTAGGATTGGTTTTGATGCATCTCCCCTGTATACACTATTGACTGGAGCGGCAATCCTTCGGCACCATCGGCCCGGACCGACGGTTACGGCACGTTGCCATACATTTTTGTCTCTCTTAAAAACTAAAGTACAGTGTTCGTTCATTTTATTTTACAAGAATAATACACACTAACCTAGTGCACCCTCAGTATTAAAAGGTAGTTAAGTGAGTCTTACGAACTCACCTTATCAGTATTGGTCTCCTCGTCTCGTGATTTTGTCAGTCAGAGATCTGATTATCCTGTTCCACATTTATCCATCCTCAGAACGAGTTCAACCCATAATACTATTCGACTTATCATTCTAAATATCAGGGTATGATATCTAGCATCGATACCCTGATATTCTTTACAACTTAGGTTCGAAACCTACACGTCCATTTCAAGTTCTTTTATCATCATCATAGCCATTCCAATAAAAATATCCCCCTTCCGGAAGTTTGTTATTATTCTAACGTTATCATTTGCTTAGATCTTTACGTTCTCATTCCGGTTCCATTAAACTCACTATTTCGGAATTCTCGTATTCTGCCTGTCATTATCCGTCGTTTTAACTATCCATAGTTCCATCTAAAATTTCACATTCCACTTCCATACTAACATAGCATTTTTCCAAGATTCGTTCCAACTTCTAACATTCCGGTCATGCTAAGTTCGTGATCCTATTTCACGTCAACACTCATATTAACTTATTTATTATCCGTCAAACTATTTAACTAAGTTATCATGCACTTAAGTAATTAAGTTAGAATTATCAAATTTAATAATTCATTATCATAAAATTAATTAATTAAATAAATTATACATCAAGGTTACCTTTAGCAGGAATATTAAATTCATGCAATTTAATTCGATGGAAAAAAGGATCGGGTCGAGTCTAACCGAAATGGTTTAATTGGACGTTTATGGTGTAGGATGTGTCGGGCAAGTGATCCAGGGTTCGAGCTTTGGGTCGGTAAAAAGATGGAGTCAAGCTGCCCAACTGGTCACGCGTTCAACTCCTACGACCAACACCAAATCACATTAATATAACCCACAAGTCAAGAGTTCGAAACAGGTGGTGAAAAGCAAAAAATAACAAGGTCGAGTAATTAAATATCTAAAGGTCGCGGGGTTCGAACCTCTGTGGAAACAAGGTGTGTGGAACGGCTGCCAACTCTCTTGCAAGTGGTCTCTAATTCGATTCCTAGTAGAAACAAGATCTCGGTCGTTCCCTCTCTGCTTTGATGTCTCGTTTCGAATTCATTTCCTACACAACTCACGTTCATCGTCTTCTTCCTCCGCTTCTTCATTCATGTTTCGATCGACAGTACACCCATGGAGGGTATGTTCGAACCTTCTCGGTGATGTTGGTGAATGCGCTTGGAGTTGAGGTAGAGGGAGCCGGTTTAACTCGCCGACGGGAGGTAGTTGGTGGTACAGGCGACGGAAGAAGGAAGAAAACGGATGTGCAGGGAGGTGGATGACGGTGTTTAATGGTGGGTAGAGGAGCGGAAGGCAAGAGACAGGGCAGGAAGGGTTATTTGTCCGTCAAGCTTTAGAAATGGCAGGTTCACGTAGAGATCGGGAGGAATAGAGGAATGCCGAAGCTTCGGTCGTGATTGCCGGTTGGAGTTCGTCAGGAAGGGGTCATGGACCAGTGACGGGGTGCAGTGGAGAGGTTCTAGTTCGCTTAACTCACCTTGGTCCAAGCGTCGGTCTCCTTCTTCAATGCTAGGGAACGCCATCATTGATGGTGCTTCAATTCGGTCTTAACTCCCCGGCGTTACTCTGAACCGTTCACAGGTAGGGGACAAGATGACGTGGACGGGGCCTGATTTAGCACGGAGGGAGCCTTGTGCTTTGAGCCTCATTATGGGCCGGTAGGCAGTGCTTAGTACACAGGCCACCATGCTTATGCAAGGGAGTCAACTATGTAACACCCCGAATCCACGGGACTCGAGGTGCTACCGGCTAGGATCACAATGGATCCTGACCCTAGCCTGACAACAATTTCACCGATCTTACAACAAGGCACCAACAGATTAAAACCAAAACATAAAACTGATATATAAACATGTCAAAAGGTTTATACAACTGCTGAGTACAACAAAACATATCATATATATATATACATATCCAAAATACCCATCCACGAGTATAACCCCAGTGTACGGAGCCCTCAGCAGATCGCCCCGTCTGGATCACTCTGCAGTGTCCTAACCTGCAAAGTCTACAACACGGCATTACACCGTTAGCTAACCAAACACATACAAAGGAAGATGCTAGAGCACATGCACACGTCAGAACTTAAACATATAAACATGTTGTCACACATTTACCCATTTTATTATCTTATAATAATAGTCCGGCGCATACAGCGTATAAATAATAACTCAATATGAACGTATGTGACACGAGGAATATAACCTCCTGTACCCTATGGGAGTGGTGCAGGTGGCCGGCCCACTGAGCCATACTGGGCCTGCCCGAAGAGAACCTCCAGACTCCCAGCGGGATGAATGGACAAGTTGTCACGGCCCTACAATGGGCAGTCAATAGACCATAGGTCGGTAATACAATATATCATACGGGCTATAAAGCATAACATCCACCACTCAGGCACACATCCAATATATGGAGGGCAGCTAAGTAAGTCCTATGGACTTACCTCAACCTCGGGAGTCACAGACTCAGAATACTCGGCTCCGCTCTGGAGATCAACTCAACCTAAACAAGGTATAACGCATACATCATATACATATCCATACAAGGGGTCACACCTAGACCCAAGGGATCCATACGGATCATATTCCAACTCGTAATCCTCAAGGCCGTAACCGGCATAACAGTTCCGTACTCAACTCATTCTAACCTCAACTCGCACCTAGCACTACTAACACTCATACTAGGAAGGAAAAAATCTACCTAGCCTTAGGTAGATCCGGGACAAAACGCACCTGCGGGTCACAAGGGACGCAGGGGCGAAAGCAGGTGGCCGCGGCGCGGCGGGTGGCCGCGGGGGGGTGACACGGAACGTGGGCGGCCGCTGGCACGCCGCTGGCTGTGGCAAGCCGCGGGGGCGGTGACGGGGCGGTGACTGCTTCGCGTTCTCTCGGTTCTTCACGTGATCAAATCGTCTTCTCTCATCCAAAGCCAAGACCATACACATGTATACACATACAACATCAAACATGCCTAGGCAATCATCTAATCCTAAGCTATGAAGGAAAGCAAGAAAGAAAGAAGAGAGGAGAAGAACCCTTACCACACTTGTGGTCTAAGGCTGCAGGAGAGCTCAACACTACCAAGGCTGGCTTCCAAGCCCAGCATAACCTCAGCCAACACTCACACAAGGTATCACACACACAAACTCTCACAAAACTCTACCACAACTCAAGAACAAGATCCAAGGAAGCAAGGGAAGCAAGGAACGTGGAGAGAAGCTGGAGAAGAAGATGAAGAAACCCTTGATCAGCCAAAGGTAAGAAGGAGCAAAGTAAAGGGTAAAGCACGGGTCAACAAGGTCAAAGAAGACGGCTGCAGCCGCCGGAAACCGCAGGGGCGGCGCCACTCACCGCGGGGGCGGCAAGACCAACCTCGGCCAAAGCTAATCTCGGCCAAGGTCCGGTCTCGGCCCGAAAGACTACGGCTCTTACATCTCTCCCTCCTAAAAACAAGTTTCGTCCCGAAACTTGCATAAACCTCGAAAGCACATAACCTCAAAACCGGGATACACTCTCTATCATAGAGGTATCATAACACATACCTGGCCTCAACCATACGCTATAACCTCAACACGGGCGTGGAGAAACATCATCTCCCATAAAAGATCACAATCCTATCCGGGGCATAGAGAGAAGCGTCTCTAGCCAAACCAACATCGGGGCATGGAGAAGATATATCCATCCAATCCTACATATCTCGAGATAGCATGGAGGTAAGAACCATCTCCAGCTGTACCTATCGGTCGTACTAGCACAATTGGATCTGTAACAGATCATACACACATCACAGCTAGCACGAAATAAACACAGTATGGCATATAAGCACATAAACACATAAGCATATAATACTCACCGAGGTAATACTAAGATCTACCCGGCGATCCCACTGGGCTATCCCAATATAGAACTCTGGATAGTTCCTCTGGATACTATCCTCAGTCTCCCAAGTAGCCTCCTTAGGTCCACGTCTTGACCACTGTATCCTCAACATAGGAATGTCCTTCGAACGCAGGCGTCTCACACCTCGCTCTAGGACTGCAATAGGATGCTCAGCAAACGTGTGGTCCGGCTCAACCACCAAATTATCATAACTCACAATCTGTCTTGGGTCTGGTATATACTCCCTCAGCTGAGACACGTGGAACACAGGGTGAACACCCTCTAATCGCGGAGGCAAAGCCAATCTGTAGGCTGCGCTCCCAACCCGATCCAGAATCTCGAATGGTCCGACATATCGGGGGCTTAACTTCCCCTTAATGCCGAATCTCCTCACACCTCGTGTCGGGGACACTCTCAGCCACACATGAGCTCCAACTCGGAACTCTAGAGGTCTGCGTCTCCTGTCTGCATACGACTTCTAACGGCTTTGAGCCGTCAGTAGTCGCTCTCTAATCAGGGCTACTCGGGCCATATCATCCTAAATCTGATCAGGGGCTATACCGCTGACACTGTTCTGCTCATCCCAGCATAACGGAGTCCGACATCTTTGTCCATACAGTGCTTCATATGGGGCTATCCCAATAGATGCATGCAAGCTGTTGTTGTATGAGAACTCAACTAGTGGGAGGTGATCCGTCCACACTTGTCCCCAATCCAGCACACAAGCTCGCAGCATATCCTCCAGCGTCTGAATGGTCCTCTCTGACTGACCATCGGTCTGAGGATGAAACACCGTCGTGAAATGTAAACTCGTCCCCAGGGCAGTCTGAATCTGCTGCCAAAACCTCGAGGTAAATCGCTCATCTCTGTCAGAGACGATCGTCCTCGGCACCCCATGGAGTCTCACTATCTACCTAGTGTACTCCTCATCCAATGTGCTCACCGGCCACGTCTCCCTGATCGGAACAAAACGTGCCGTCTTCGTCAATCTGTCTACAATGACCCAGATAGCATCATAACCCCGGCTCAATCTCAATCTGGTCACAAAATCCATGGTGACGTCTTCCCACTTCCTCTGTGGAACAATAAGTGGATGAAGCTCGCCCTCAGGTCTGAAATGCTCGATCTTGACCTGCTGGCAGGTCGCACACCGTGCCACAAATCTGGCCACATCGGGCTTCAGCCCACCCACCAGTATATACGTCTCAAATCCTGATACATCTTACTCGTACCTAGATGTACCGAGTAAGGTGTATAGTGAGCCTCCTGTAGAATCCTCTGACGTAAATCTGCGTCAGCAGGTACACAGACGCGACCTCGGCGTCTCAACACTCCATCTGCCCCCAGAAGGAACTGAGGTGCCTCATCTCGAGACATCCTCTCTCGTATCCTCAACAACATCGGGCAAGTCTCCTGCTTCTGTTGGATCTCCCCCAACAGATCAGGTTCTAAGATACTCAGTCGGGCATCCTCATCAGGAAACTGGATGTCCAACTCTAACCATCTCAGGTCTCTCTGCAGCTGAGATTGTACTGTCAATCTCGCGATCGCCTGCTCTCGAGGCGTCTTCCGGCTCAGGGCGTCGGCGACAACGTTCGCCTTCCCCGGATGATACAGAATCTCCAAGTCAAAATCCTTAATCAGCTCGAGCCACCTACGCTGGCGGTTATTCAACTCCCGCTGCGTAAAAATATACTGCAAACTCTTATGGTCGGTGAAGATCTGGCATGTGGCACCATACAGGTAATGTCTCCAAATCTTCAGTGCATGAACTACCGCGGCCAACTCCAGATCATGAGTCGGGTAGTTCTCCTCATACGTCTTCAGCTGTCGAGACGCATAAGCAATCACTCTGTCCCGCTGTATCAACACACATCCCAAGCCAAGCTTGGATGCATCACTGTAAACCACGAAGTCAGCTGTACCCTCTGGCTGTGCCAAAACAGGAGCAGACGTCAAACGTCTCTTCAACTCCTCAAAACTCCGCATACACTAATCAGACCACACAAATCTGGTAGTCTTCCTCAGCAAACTCGTCAGTGGACGGGCAATCACGGAAAATCCCTCCACAAAGCGTCTGTAATAACCAGCTAGGCCAAGGAAGCTACGTACTTCCTTGACGTTCTTCGGTATCGACCATGCAGCTACTGCCTCTATCTTCGCTGGATCCACCTTGACCCCCTCAACTCATACTATGTGACCCAGGAATGCTACCTCTGGCATCCAGAACTCGCACTTAGAGAACTTTGCATAAAGTTCTCTGTCCCGCAAAACCTGCAACACAGTCCTCAGATGTCCTGCACGCTCCTCAGTACTATGAGAATATACCAGAATGTCATCAATGAAAACCACCACAAACTGATCCAGGAAGTCGATGAAGATACTGTTCATCAACTCCATAAAGACAGATGGGGCATTCGTAAGCCCAAATGGCATCACTACAAACTCGGAGTGTCCATAACGGGTCCGAAATGCCGTCCTGTGCACATCCTGCTCTCTCACCCTCAGCTGGTGATATCCAGAGCACAGGTCTATCCTGGAGAACACTGAAGCTCCCTGTAACTGATCCAGCAAATCATCAATGCGCGGCAACGGATACTTGTTCTTGATGGTCACCTTATTCAGCTCTCGGTAATCTATGCATAGCCTCAACGATCCGTCCTTCTTCCGTACGAAGAGGATTGGTGCCCCCATGGGGATACGCTAGGGCGAATGAAGCCCTTCTCAGCCAACTCCTCGAGTTGCTTCTTCAGCTCTAACATCTCGACAGGCGCCATCCGGTATGGGGCCTTCGAGATCGGTCTCGTACCCGGCTCTAAATCAATCCCAAAGTCCACACTCCTCTGAGGTGGCAAACTGGACGGCTCAGCAAACACATCCACAAACTCATCAACCACTGGGATATCCTCTAAGGCTGGACTCTCCCCCTCCTTTATGGCATAACACCAGAAGGCCTCACAACCCTGGGCAATCAACCTAGCTACTTGTATAGCACTGATAACCATGCCTACCTTCCCGAGGTCCCAACCTCGGAAAACCGCTAACTGACCAGACTCGGTAGAGAGGGTGACAGTCCTCCTACCCACATCTAAAACCGCAATGCCTATCCATCCAATCCATACCAAGGATGACTTCCTCATGCTTCAGCGGCATGACAAAGAAGTCAACTAAAAGCACACGGGTCCCTATAGAAATGGGACAGTCATGGATCTCACGGGTACCTCTGACCCAACCCCCATTGGGTAGCCCTATAATAAAGGGCATCCCCTCTACAGTGTCTAGACCCAGACGCTCAACACAAGCAACAAATATGAATGAGCGCGTAGCACCCGTGTCAAACAAAACACGAACAGGTAAGCCATAGATCAGAATGGTACCTGTAGCAGTAGGTGCAGCCGGCTCCTCTGCACTCCTCAACTCAAAAACTCGGCCCTGAGGGCCACGGGTGTCAGTGGTGCTCCCACCATGACCTCTACCTCTGCTCGGCCCAGGAGCAGATCCCTGAGCCATCTGACGATCTGGGACCTTCTGCTGTCCTTGTGTCTGTTGTTGCTGAGGTGGCCTCTGTCCACCCCCAGCTCCACCAGCAGGTGAAGAACCCTGTTGTGAAGAAGCTCCGCCCTGACGGCAGAACACTGATCTGTGACCTCGCCCACCACACGTGAAGCAAGTCACCGGCCGTCTCGGGCACTCTGGCCTAAAATGTCCTTGCTCTCCACAGTTATAGCACTGTCTAGCTCTACTAGTATCCGGTGTAGGCGAAGGCTGACTCTGGCGACTCTGACCTTGCCCTAACCCAGCAGTTTCAGCCGTACCGCTAGTCTGCCCGGTACGCTGCCTCTTCTCAGACCCCCCGGTCTGAGAAGCTCTCCTCTAACTGACCCGCTCACGCTCATAGTCAGCGGCTCGATCCTGGTAGTCCATCAGGGACTCACAATGAAATCCTGCCATATAAGCCCGAGTGGCATCCCTCAGCCGTCGGGAAAACAGATACACATGCTGATCAGTAGGAGGTGCAGCTGGTCCTAACAGTGCCAGCTCCTCCTGAAATCTCCGGATGGCCTCAAAAACTGGCACATCCTCGAACCCGGCCTCCACAAAATCCCTCAGTCTCTCCTTCCTCAGCGAGACAGGGCAGAAACGCTCTCGGATCATAGACCTCATCTGCTCATAACTGGTGACCTGACCTCGTACGGATCTCCACCAGTGCTGCGAACTCCCTGAACAAGGTCTGCACTAACCCGATCTGTCTATCAGCTGGACACCTAATAGACTCCAGAGCCGAGTCTACGTGTCCTATCCACAGCTCTACCTCCAACCCCACCTTCCCAGAGAAAGGGGGTACTCCCATCTGATGGAAAGCATTCAACCAACTGTCTGGTCGAGGCCCTCTATACTCCTCCTGTACTCGAACGACCTCAGCAACAGGTGCCGGTGCAGCTGGCACCTGTGTAACGGTGTGGGACCTCTCAGATGGCCCCTCCTGCGCTGGCAGATCCGGGGCACGTCTACCTGTCCTGGCAGCCTCCTCAACCCGCCGGATGTAATCACGGAAGGCTGGTCCCTCCATGGAGACACGGTCCAAGTCTGCTGACTGGACTCGCTGTGGACCCTGTCCCCCAACTGTGCCTTCCCCCATCTCAAGGGCGGCACTCTCAGCAGCCTCTGCCTGAACGTCCCCTGTTGCACGCAGCTCAGCAGCAGGGATCCTACCCCGTCCTCTACCTAACGGAGGTCTGCCTCTACCCCGTCCTGCTGCAGTTAAGGCTCTAGTTTGAACCATCTACAGAGGACAAAAACCTAACTCAAATGGCAATATATATGCCGTATGTATAGGTATATAACACATCATCACAACAGATAGTATCTATCTATACATATATATACCTATACTGTCGAGATCTTCAGAGGGGCGATGGCTCACGTACACGATATCCCAAAACATTTTGTACTCATTTCAAAACCAAAACCTTTTGAAAAGTCAAACCCCTTTCGGGTTCTGTTTATTTATCTATTCGACCTTTATCGCAGATTACAAGTGCCATTGTTGTCAACCTGGGCTCTGATACCACCTTTGTAACACCCCAAATCCGCGGGACTCGAGGTGCTACCGGGCTAGGATCTCACAATGGATCCTGACCCTAGCCTGACAACAATTTCACCAATCTTACAACAAGGCACCAAAAGATTAAAACCAAAACGTAAAACTGATATATAAACATGTCAAAAGGTTTATACAACTGCCGAGTACAACAAAACATATCATATATATATACATATCCAAAATACCCCTCCACGAGTATAACCCCAATGTACGGAGCCCTCAGCAGATCGCCCCGTCTGGATCACTCTGCAGTGTCCTAACCTGCAAAGTCTACAACACGGCATTACACCATTAGCTAACCAAACACATACGAAGGAAGATGCTAGAGCACATGCACACGTTAGAACTTAAACATATAAACATGCAGTCACACATTTACCCATTTTACTATCTTATAATAATGGTCCGGCGCATACAACGTATAAATAATAACTCAATATGAACGTATGTGACACGAGGAATATAACCCTCGCCTCTCGGGAATGGTGCCAGCTGGAATGGGATCCGGTCCCACCTCCCGTGTACCCTATGAGAGTGGTGCAGGTGGCCGGCCCACTAAGCCATACAGGCCTGCCCGAAGAGAACCTCCAGACTCCCAGCTGGATGAATGGACAAGTTGTCACGGCCCTACAATGGGCAGTCGATAGACCATAGGTCGGTAATACAATATATCATACGGGCTATAAAGCATATCATCCACCACTCAGGCACACATCCAATATATGGAGGGCAGCTAAGTAAGTCCTATGGACTTACCTCAACCTCGGGAGTCACAGACTCAGAATACTCGGCTCCGCTCCGGAGATCAACTCAACCTAAACAAGGTATAACGCATACATCATATACATATCCATACAAGGGGTCACACCTAGACCCAAGGGATCCATACGGATCATATTCCAACTCGTAATCCTCAAGGCCGTAACCGGCATAACAGTTCCGTACTCAACTCATCCTAACCTCAACTCGTACCTAGCAAGCTACTAACACTCATACTAGGAAGGAAAAGGATCTATCTAGCCTTAGGTAGATCCGGGACAAAACGCACATGCGGGTCACAAGGGACGCAGGGGCGAAAGCAGGTGGCCGCGGGCGCGGAGGAAAGTGGCCGCGGGGGCGGTGACACGAAACGTGGGCGGCCGCTGACACGCCGCTGGCGCAACGCAGGCGTTGTGGCACGGTAGCCGCCGGGGCGGTGGCTCTTGGCCGCGGGGGCGGTGACAGTGCAGAAAGCAACTTCGCGGCTTCTCTTCGGTTCTTCACGTGATCAACTCACGTCTATACTCTCATCCAAAGCCAGGACCATACACATGTATGCACATACAACATCAGAACATGCCTAGGCAATCATCTAATCCTAAGTTATGAAGGAAAGCAAGAAAGAAAGAAGAGAGGAGAAGAACCCTTACCACACTTGTAGTCTAAGGCTGCAGGAGAGCTCAACACACACCAAGGCTGGCTTCCAAGCCCAGCATAACCTCAGCCAACACTCACACAAGGTATCACACACACAAACTCTCACAAAACTCTTCCACAACTCAAGAACAAGCTCCAAGGAAGCAAGGGAAGCAAGGAACGTGGAGAGAAGCTGGAGTAGAAGATGAAGAACCCTTGATCAGCCAAAGGTAAGAAGGAGCAAAGTAAAGGGTAAAGCACGGGTCAACAAGGTCAAAGAAGACGGCTGCAGCCGCCGGAAACCGAAGGGGTGGTCCAAGCAGCCGTAGGGGCGGCGCCACTCACCGCGGGGGCGGCAAGACCAACCTCGGCCAGAGCTAATCTCGGCCAAGGTCCGGTCACGGCCCGAAAGACTACGGCTCTTACAAACTACTAGCCGGTTATAAGATTTAAAGGACTAGACCGTTTCATCCGGTCTAGAAAAATGAAACAAAGGGTTCAGTTCGGTTTAGAATAAAATAGTAACAGGGTTCGGTTTGGTTTAATCACACGATCGAGTTTGGATTCGTTTGGATTCATTTATTCGTTTTCGGTTCGGGTTTTTATTTTTTTTAAAAAAATTTACATTATCTTAAATTAAATTAAATAAAGTTTTAAAATACCCCAAAAATTTATTAAAATTTTCCGGTTATTACACAAGGCACGGGTACTAAACTAGTATAATACTAAAGTGGAATTAGATTAAGTCATTTGTCGCTACCACATTAAACCACCTCATTTTTTTCCACTTGTCATTCTCATGTTCAGCCTACTCCGATTTTGTCACATGTCATCTTCGTATTGTGCCACCTCATTTTACATATTTCTTTTTTTTCAAAATTATTGAGATAATAATTAACTAATTTCTCGTCAAAGCACAAAATTGATCTTATAATATTTTATACTAATTATAGCTATGTATTATTTTATTGGTTATATAATTTCCTTTTAGAACTACCATTTTATACCAATAATACTAAAGCATAAGTAGATTAAGCAATTTGTCGCTATCACTTTAAGCCACCTCGGATGTTTCCACTTGTCATTCTCACGTTAAGCTGCATCGGATTTTGCAACATGTCATCTTCATATTGTTCCACCTCATTTTACATATTTCTTTTTTTTCAAAATTATTGAGACGATAATTAACTAATTTCCTTTTTATAACACATGATTGATCTTATAATATTTACTATATAATACTAAAGCAGAAGTGATTTTGGCCACTTGTCATCTTAGCATCGCGCCACCTCAGATTATGCCACATGTCGTCCTTAAACTACGCCACATTGGATTATTCCACATGTCATCATTAAGTTGCGCCACATATGTATACATGTTTCTTTTAATTTTAGTTATCTCCAAATTAAGATACAAAATGATACCATCATCATCTAAATAAGGAGATTATATCATTTATTTGATTTTGTTTTCTTAATGATTTTTTGTAGTTATAGGAAAAGCTTTACCTATTATCATATTCTATTTAAGATTCATGTACCATTTATACTCATTTGGTTAGAATATATCAATGTATCTTATTTTATATATACATATATACACTTTAAAGTAGAACTGCTTTTTTATATATGTAAAATTCATGTATATATATATATATATATATATATATATATATATATATATATATGAAATATCTACTATATAATACTAAAACAGAAGTGGCTAAAGCCACATGTCGTTCCCATATCGAAACACCTCAACTTTTGCCACATGTTGTCCTCCTGTTAATCCACCTCATTTTTTTGCCACATGTCACCGTTAGATTATGCCACCTCATTTTTTCCTCACAAACTATCCTATTATATATTTTATATTCAGTAATTAATGATTTTCGAGCACTATATTTAGACCTTATAAAATAATTGAATCTTAATTTATTAAATGCATTAAATTATTACTCTTTTATTAGGAAGTAGTGGATATATGTAATGTATATTAGGAATTAGGATACACCTAATTGGAAAGTTTATTTATATATTGAAGGGATTGAGAGAAAGATTAATATTATATTAAGATACAATTTGAGTTTATAGCATTTTTTTGTTTAAAAAATCACTTAATATTAAATCTTGATTATATGCACTATTTATATGATAAGATATATCATAAGTTTCATTAACATTTGTGTTAGTTATCTTTGCATGCTTTATTTATAGGATTTTGTTAAAAATTATTTATAATTATCACGATTAAATGTAAATCTACTATATAATACTAAAACAAAAGTGGCTAATGTCACTTCTCTTTCCCACGTTACGCCACCTCAGATTTTGCCATTTGTCATCCCCACATTAAGCCACGTCGGATTTTTCCATGTGTCATATCTACATTGCGCCACCTCAATTTCACACATATTTTATTTATTTTATTTATTTAGATGAAATTAAATTATTTCCTTTTTTAAAAACCAAATTGATCTTATATCATTTTTTTACCAAATATAACTATACATGATTTTTTTGGCTTGGTAATTTCCTTTTAGGATTAACATTTTACCACATGTCTTCTTACAATCATGAAACATATTTTTAATTTTTTTCCACTTAATTAGAATAAGATTATTAATATGTTATTTGATCTTAATTTATATAGTAGAAATAATTTTTAATATTTTCCACCAAATTGAATAACTCTAGGATTCATGTACTTTGGTCAAAATATTAATTGATCAAAATTTATTATATGTCTAATCTATATTTTTAATAAACATTTTAAATAGGAGCCGATTAACTAATTGTATACATCTAATAAGATTTTGTATTATACATGTTAATTTATGCGGAGAACCATGAATAAAGTTGATATTTTTATAATTATCATATTTATATAAATATTACAATTGTGAAATAATATATAGATATATTGTGATGAATTCTACTACCCAAACTTATTTGTGGAAGAAAAGATACTTTAAAATAATTAAATATCTCAATTTAAAAATTCTTATTTTATGATTTATTAATAACTGAAATCTACTATAGAATTACAATTTATATTTTATCACACACATATATATATAGTCTCCGTTACTCATTAATAAATATACTCAAAGTTTATAAAATATGTGTCGTTGATTCATTACTTACTAAATAATTTTGTACACAAGTCTTCGTTAGATTAATAACAAGATTTTAAGCTTTTTTTATAGGAATTTTTTTATATCAATTGAAATAACTATACAACTAAAAAGTGTCAAATATAAATGTTTAAATATATATTAAATATATCGATTCTATATAATAATTCATTAGCTTCATTTATTTTCTAATGAATGAGAAAACACCTTTGACTTACAATTACTTTATTTTTCTTTACAAGATTTTTACCATATAATTATAAAATTTTGTTTTGTTACTCAAGTAAAATATTAATCAAAACATTGTAAATTTTGTTAACACATTATCACACAGGTTTGAATCCAATAGAATATTTATCAAATAAATTTATGAATGATATTAAAAAAAACTTATAAAAATGAATAAATATAAAAAACAAAATAACTTAATAATCAAAGAGAAAATGAATAAATCAAACCATTAATTTACATATTAATTCACCGTAGATTCCAATTTTACCCGAGTCAAATCACAACCCACCTAAAAACATATTTTTAAAGTTTTATGCCACACAAATTATTATTTTTAAATGATATATTATATCGTATAAGTTTCATCAAATCCCGTGCAAGGCACGGGCATTAAGCTAGTGTTATACTATTATTAATATACTTCATATCCACAAAATACATAGTTAACTTAGTTAATAATATAATTATAAGTCTATTTGATATTATTGCAAATTTTGTTTTGTAAGTTATCGTTGATTATTATATAATTTTACCTAGATTTTTTTATTTATTTTATTATGATATTGATTTTTTGTTATATTAATAACTATTTTTTTGCATTTTTACCAACCCCGTGCAAGCACGGGTACTAAGCTAGTTTTATATCAATTATATGTAACGCCCCCAAAATAGGATAGGCGTCACAGCGTCAGGAGCCCCGGACAAGGACTCCCTCAGGCTAAATGAATATGACATATCTGAATAAATAAAATGTAAGCCATAAGCGGCCTTGACTTACCAAAAGATAGAAGTCTCAAAGACGTTTTGAAACGTCAACCAAAGACGGGTTCAAACCCGAAAAACAAATAACATAATAGACAACGACAATCCCGACATATAAAGCAAACCAACCGAAAACATAATTAACATTTTGAAGGTGAAAAAACATAATTAATATTTACTAGTTATTGTGAATAGTTATTTTAAGTGTATAAATAATTTTTTAAATTAACAACTTATCTTTTTAATTATTTCCTTAAATTGTTAATAAATTAACATTTTATGAATGGGAACTGTTAATAATAACTAGTAAATATTAATTATCTTTTTTTACCGTCAAAATATTAACTTATGAATTGTAGAAGGGAATATTCCAAATAATTATAAAGTCCAAGGATACCATGTGAAAACTAAAAAATTTGTGGGCATAATCCAAAAAGTCAAAAGTACAACGGCGCCATCAAGAATTTTTCACAAAATATATATAACTCACCTTACAAATAATTGTATACGACAATGTAATGGGTCCGCCTGAAAACCTTGAGGGCTCGTTTGGATGCGCTTAGAAACATTACCGGCAAGGCGGCAACAGAATGATTTCGAAACAATTAAAAAAAAAATAGTTTTGTGTAGAGGTCTTTTAATTAACACATGAAAACAATCAAATCGTTTGAGGGCCTAGTTATTCTTAGCACAATTTGTATGGGGCAAAGGATCTCCTTCTTAATGGTTTAAGTTAGAGGGTGGGAAGTGGAGCTAATATCCGAGTATGGGAGGATTCATGGATACCAAATTCACAATATGAGACTCGAATGCCTGTCATTCCTATTACACGTGATCATGGCCTTACTCTTAAATTTTTCTAAACTTATTTGTACATATTCAGTTTGGAATCGTACTCGTATCTCTAATCTTTTCTCAACAACAGATGCATCTGATTTCTGTAAGATTCATATCAACTCTCGTCATCACATTGATTAAAGATTTTGGTGGTCGACTCGAAGTGGTATGTTTACTGTCAAGAGTGCTTACTTGATTGCTCGATGTGGTCACATTGATGGATGGCACAATATTTTAAATACAGACAATACACAAATAAGGTCTTGTATTTGGAGACTCAAGATTCCTATGAAGGTGAAGCTTTTTGCATGGATGCTCATTACAGGCTCTCTTAAATCTGCAACAATCCTGCACCAGAAGGAATAATATTAGTTCCTCTACTTGTTCTAGATGTGGTTCGACACCCGAGTCTATATTTCATGTTGTTATCAGTTGCCGGTTCACTCCTGAAGCTTGGAGGGGGTCTACGGCTTGGAGCAAATTTCGGCTCTTCTTGAAAATAATGATCTATATTTCTTGTATGTGCTTGAATTGCTTGTGACAACTCTTTGCATGGATGCTCATTACAGGCTCTCTTAGATTTGCAAAAATCTTACACTAGAAGGAATAATATTAGTTCCTCTACTTGTGATAGATGTGGTTCGCCACCCGAGTCTATATTTCATGTTGTTATCAGTTGTCGGTTCACTCATGAAGCTTGGTGGGGATCTACGGCCTGGAGCCAAATTTCGTCTCTTCTTGAAAATAATGATTTCTATAATATCATTACAACCTCGACCTTGGCTCATCTTCTCTGTCTTGATTCGGATGTGTGTCGTCCCTCTTCGGCCGGACCTGTGGCAGATAATCCTCGAGCCACCCTGTTCGACGCCTCCTCGCCGCCGATGTAAGCCCCACTGGAAACGGATGAACCCTAAACTAGTGTGCATACGTTGTTTATTTAGTGATTTTAATCGCGGGATTTAACTCATTGTTAGGTTAAGACAATCAATTCAAAGAAGCATTGTGTTTGATCTATCACTGCCTTTGTGTTGCCCAAATCGAAACATACCCAACTTGAATGCCCCAGCACAAGTTGACCTGATTTGCATATTCTATCCATCGCTGTAAAATTAAAACATAGAGGAAACAACATTGTCACATATCAACGAATCACAACTGATTAAAAGTAGAGTATCCCAGGACAGCAAAGAATGAATACACACAAGAGAACTAGACACCAACACTTAGAAACGAAGTGAACTAGACACCAACACTTAGAAACGAAACGAAGGGAACTAATGGTACATACAGAAGGGAACTGACATAACTATTCAGAGCTAGGCAGTGGCAGCCATTGGAATCTTGTATTGTTTCGTTACAAACTGTGAGGCCTCTGACTCATTCCTGTGGCATAGTATTCTCAATAACGTGGTTTCACATCTGTGTCGAGTTTGCTCCTGCTTCTTACACGACACACACCAGGCATGACTGAAGAAGAATTGTCACAATGCGGTCCCGCAATTGCTCCACAATAACACTACAGAGTTGATTTAGTGCCTACATAAAGCCAAAAACAACCAACCAGTAAATACAATAAGAAAGTGCAGATGATTCACTTATGTACTGTAGTTTTATGTCCTTCCTGAACTAGCTAGGAGAATGACAAAGAAGCAAAGAGTGGAATGAAGTCGGGAATTACTGTATCAAGTGGATCAATCAGTGCCTCCAATCTAGACTGAGAAACACTGGGTCGATATAAATTGTCAATGAATGCTTCTCCCATATCAATGAAAACAATCTTGGTTCCTGGGACAAGAAGAACAAATTGCAATTAAGAAGCAATTATATAGTAGATTTGTGGACATTTAAGAGTAGGAGAGAAAACAATAGAGAGACAACAAAACACGCAACAAACCACCCTGGACAAATTACAAAATGTTTCAGAGAAAAGGAAGTCAAGAAAATAATTCGAGATCAATAAGCTAGCAGAAAATGTATCCTACAGGTATATACCTTCATATCTGCTAATACTGATCAGCTGGAAGCTCATTGAGATCAAAGCGGGGCACTTCTGTTGATTGATGATGACAAGTGATCAAAGCCAGCTGTGTCTCTCCGGCAGCATCAGGCCCTTGATAGTGTAGCCTCATGTGTCCTCCAAGCGCCTGTCCCCTTGGAAACGCCTTCCCGCAAGCTTTGCATATGTGACTCACTGCTGCACTGCCGACTTCTGCTTCAACCATCAACAGATCCGGAATCTTGGTGTGGGCACTTGATTTGTGACCACCTAATGCCTGTGGAGTCGAAAAGACCTTACTGCAGGTGTCGCATTTGTAGCACTTGACCATTGATGAAGTTGTTGCTTTATCCTCCAAACTCATTTTCCTCTTCTTCATTGTCTTCACCGCCACATCATTCTTTTCTTTATCGTCATCCTCCAAACTCCTTTTCCTCTTCTTCATTGTCTTCACCGCCAAATCATCCTTTTCTTTATTGTCATTAAGATCATCAGATTTGTAGCAATTAGCTAGCAACATAAGCCCCTCAACGGCTCCATATTCATACTCATCCAACAATGGCTTTGATGATGCATCAATCTCGCCATTCTTCTCGCTTCTTCTTCTTTTTACGGACCATCCATCACTTAAGGACGCCAACAGATTCACATAAGATGAAGAACAATCTATCATCTCCGAAGAAATAGTTGACGACAGAGAATTCTTCGGCTGAATCATACCTCGCCAGTACCTTTCAGGATGACACCTCATGTGTCCATACAGAGATTTCAGAGAAACAAAGGTTTTGGAACAAAGCGAACATGTCGGCTTTCCGTTTCTCTTCACTACTCCGAATTTACTTTTCCGATTAAAATCATCGCCAACGACGACATCAACCGCGAACTTCTCCCTGTTCTCAACCGCGAAATTCTCGCTGTTCTCAACCGCGAAATTCTCGGTGATCTCAACCGCGAAATTCTTGTAGACACGCATGTGGCCGCCTAACGCTTTACAAGAGCTCGACTGCTTGCTGCATGGCTTAATGATCCGATCACGACCATCTATACCGTCATCGCCATGAACGATTCCCCTATCAAAGGCCTTGAGTTTGATTTTCAGCTTATTCCACACCAACGCCTTCTTTTCCTCTTCGAACCGATTCTCAGGATCGTTCTCCATCACTCTTATGAAGAAAATTTTCCGATCACCGGAAGATTAATTTAGTACTCTTTCACGAAAAATACAAACCCTAACAATTGGGAATTTGGGAGCGTTTGAAATTTGAATATCGAAGAACTAAGGAAGCAAAAGGGAAGCCAACCGTTATTAAGTGGTGTGCCTGTGCGGGAAAATCATTAAGTTACCATTACCCACTAGTAGTGTATATTCTTTTTCTTTTTTCTTTTAATAAAAAAAATTTGGATTTCTCCATTCCTCTGTACGTTATGTGTTGTGCCCACCGGATATTATGTACAATTTCAGTTTTTTTTTTAATACTAATAAACTATAACTACAAATTATTTAATTTGTGAAATTCAAAAAAAAATATTTTTAGCTTATCAAATAAACAATCTGGATTGTTTATATGTTTTTGGTATAAAATACAAATTTGTAAAATTATCCTACATAATATTTACAAATATTAATAGTTTAAAATATGTAAACATATCAAATAAATAAATCATTAATTTATATGCTTGTAAGTTGTGAAAGTTTAAAAATAAATTTCCATTTTATATATAATAATATAAAATAAGTATAATGATAAATCGCCTAATGTATCAAAATTAATAAATTTTTTGTTTGAAAATATTTAAGCTGTGAAAATTCAAAAAAAAAAAAAAGAGTGATTTATTTAATGATTTATCTATCTTTGTAAGTTAAGAGCGTAAAAATGAAACTTACCATATATCATTTCATATCCTAAAACCATATTAATATTAATCGATTTACAACACAGTTTGATGTCTATTTTTCACCAGATTTTACTCCAAAACTATCATGATCGACCCAACTTATAATATAGTTTTATCTTTTCTCGAATCTTATACCAAATTTCATTTTTAATTTTCGAACCTTATTTAGAATTCATCTACATAGAATTTTTATATAAGGTATGAGTATTAAAATTAGTATATATATACTAACTTCAATATTCGTGTCAATATTCGTGTGAGTTTTAATTTTTAATAAATTGTATATTGTTTATATATTAATTTACATGTTTTAATTAACTAGAGTATACAACACATTACGGGTTCAAGACGTGGGGGTGGCATGGAGTGAGAATAAAACATGTATCAAAGGATTGGGTTCAATACCTCTGCACAGCAGGACGGAGTGTCTATGACACTGCACACGTCCCGCATTCGATTCCCTCCTACTACACAAGGTGCGTCTTCCACGTATTCACTCCAGCCACTGCCGAGGTAAGACGAGTGATCTATCACTCCTCGCCGGTACGTCAAGAGAAAGGGAAGGATTGGTTCAGTTCCCGACTCCGGTGTATCGATTTGAGCACATATAATAATTTGAAATGAGAGGTCCGTACTTGTATTTCTAGAATCTTAAAAAGTCCATTAAAACAGCTAGTTGTGATAGGTCAAATCGTTTCATCCCCTATCCGATCTTAGATTTGAGCACATATAATAGTTTTTCAAAATATTAAAGTTAAATCTCAAATACTTCTATCCCAAGCTAAAAAAAAAAAGAATTTTTAGGTTTGCGCATGAGTTTCACTTGGATCCTTTTTTTTTTTGTTAGAAAGTTTTACTTGGATCCTAACTAGTTTATTATGCACACATGTGAGAATTTCGTTTATAAAAATATTATATTATAATTTTTGTGTATTATGTATTGAATATAAATACCATATACAAATAGATCAACGACTCACATAACCATAGATCAACGACCCACATAGTAGTAGTACAATCACATACGAATAGGTTAACAACCCACATACGAGTAGTTTAATAAGCCACATATCACATATTAATCCAATATGAATAAATATTATACTTGATCTTAGCCAAAATATCAAGAAATATATGAATGGTCTTTTCTTCAAACCTTCAATTTAAACGAGTTCTCAAATTGTCGACCTTGAGCCGCGGGTTTCCTCCCCTGCGGCTCAAGGAACCGCCTCTGCGGTTTCCAACGGCTGTAGCCGGTTTTGTTGACTTCTTTAACCCGTGCTTTACCTTTCCTTACTTCTTCCGTTTTACCTTGTTGAGCAAGGGTTTCATCACATTTCCAATCCAGCCTTTACATCCTTCTTGCTTCTTCATCCCTTCCCTTGATCTTGCTTGAGATTCTCTTGGAGTTTTCTTGGAAGTTGTGCTTTGTCGTTGTTGATGATGCTATTGATGATGCTAGTGATGTGTATGCTGAGCTTGGAAGCCAGCTATTTATGTGTGTGACTCTCCCTGCAGCCTAGGATCTTCAGTAGTGGTGAGTTCTTGCTTCTTCTCCTTCTCTTCTTCTTTGTTTCCATCTCCTTAGCTTAGGATTTAGATGTTTGGACATAGGATGATGATGGAATGTATATGTTATTGCATGTGTGTGGTTTTGGATGAGAGAAGACGTGATTTGATCACGTGAAGAGCCAAAGAGAAGCCGCGGGTTTACGTTCTGCACAGAGGCAGCCCCCGCGAAGCCACCGCCCTTGCGGAAGCCATGCCGCAGCGCCAGCGCTAGCGCCTTGCCTGCGTTGCTTGCGTTACGTGTCACCGCGCATGCGGCTGATCCCTGCCGCGCCTGCGGGTTACCTGTTCCGCTCCGGCGTCCCTTGATCACGCAGGTGCGTTTTGTCCCGGGACTACCTATAGTAAGGTAGCTCCTTTCCTTTCCTAGTATGAGGGAACTAGTACCATGCTAGGTATCGGATGATGATGAGTATGTTATAGATATGCCGGTTACGGCTATGAGGTTTACGAGTTGGATATGATCCTTATGGATCCCTTGAGTCTAGGTGTGACCCCTTTGTGTGATAGGAGTTTGATATATATATATATATATATATATATATATATATATATATATATATATATATATATATATATATATATATATATATATATATATATATATATATATATATATATATTTATGCCTTTTATGGCCGTTTGTCCTCCAGTTTGGAGTGGACCTGAGTGAGAGCTAATTGTAGTGATACGACTTCTGAGATTGAGGTAAGTCCATAGGACTTACTTAGCTGCCATCCTTATATTGGATGTGTGCATGAGTGGTGTTTGTTATATGCTTTATAGCATGCTTTATGATGGTCACCGACCTATGTTATATTGACCGCCCATTGTAGTGGTTGTGGCAACTTACTTTTCATCCCGTAGTGGAGTCTGGAAAGTTCTCTGTAAGCTAGTTAGTTCTGGTATACAGGAAGGGCACCTACCACTCCATATGGTATACGGGAAAGTGCGCTGATACCACTCCAGCTAGCTATTGCACGCAGAGGCGAGGATTATATTCATTCCTCGTGTCACGTATTTTCATATACTGATTTATATACTCTTGAGTGATTAACGTTATAAAGATAATAAACCGGGTAAATGTGTAATATCATGATGAGATGTTAATATTATTGATATGTGATTGTGCTCTAGCATCTTATATATGTGTATGGTTAGCTAACGGTTTTATACCGTGTTGTAGATCTTTTGTAGGTTAGGAGAGGTGCAGAGTGATCCAGAGGGGTGATTTGCTGATAGTTCCGTACACTGGACGTTATCGTGGGATTTTGGGTTTATCATTATTGTACGGATTTCTGTTTAACTTTGTACTCAGCAGTACTCTGTATCATCCTTTTGATATGTATATATATATATATATATATATATATATATATATATATATATATCAGTTTTATGTTTTGTTTTAATCTATTGGTGCCTTGTTGTAAGATTCAGTGAATTTGTTGTCAGGCTAGGGTCAGGATCCATTGTGAGATCCTAGCCCAGTAGCACTCCGAGTCCTACGGATTTGGGGTGTTAATTCAATGTCCTACAATTCTACGAACAAGGAAATAACAATTCAAGAACCTTATCAAGTGTTGCACCATCAAGCTAGAGGGTATTGACTAAACGGAGTGACAATATCATCATGCCTTGTTCGGTCAGGTTACATTATGCCTAAGGTTGGAGTCTCGCACGATAATCCTAATAGGTAACTTTTGTGGCAGAATCATTAGAGTGGAGATGAAACAAGACGTTGATCCAAGATGAAGAATTAAAATAACTCGGAGTTTAAGTAACCTGATATTTAGAGAGTGAATTAGTGATTTCAGAAATGTAGATTCGGGTTGACTTCTTCAAGGTACGAGATTATTAGAAAGAAACACGTGCAAGTATCCCCAATGGCCGAATCCCTTAAATTGGTCAATGAGTTTCTATATAAGCAACATTTCTGAACAATATTAATGTAAAAAAGGAAGCGAGTGTGGAAGTGACACTTGGTCGGAATAATCCCCAATGGACGAATCCCTTAAAGTGGTCAATGGGTTTTCATCTAAATATATGTATATTTTCTGAAATAAAAATATACAATAAGAAGGTTTGTTTTGTATATTAATTTTAAATTTGTATTTTATAAATAAAATGTCAAATAAAGTTAATTGATGGTTAATATACAACAACAAGGGGTCTGACTTTTCAAAAGGTTTTGGTTTTGAAATGAGTACAAATGTTTTGGGATATCGTGTACGTGAACCATCGCCTCTCTGAAGATCTCGACAATATAGATATATATAGATATTCTGTTGTGATAGATCTGTTATATATCTATACATATGGCATATATATAGCCTTCTAAGTTAGGTTTACGTCTTTTGCAGATGGTTCAGACTAGAGCATTACCTGTAGCTAGGCGAGGTAGAGGTAGACCCCCTCTAGGTAGAGGACGGGGTAGGACTCCTGCTGACGGTTCACATGCGGGAGAGATACATGAGGAGGTTGCTTAGAGCGTCGTTCCTGAGATTGGGAACGGGGCAACTGAGAGACAGGGGGCACAGAGAGCCCAGTTTGGCGAGTCTGATCGTGTCTCCATGGGGGATCAGAGTTCCGAGCATATATCAGACGTGTAGAGGAGGCTGCTAGAGCCGGTAGACGTGCCCTAGATTTACAGGCACAGGAGGGACCATCTGAGAGGTCCCACACCGTTACTCAGGTGCCAGCTATACAGGTACCTGCTGCTGAGATTGCCACAGCACCAGAGGAGTATAGAGGGCCTAGACCAGATACCTGGTTGAAGGCATTCCATCAGATGGGTGTACCCCCTTTCACTAGGAAGGTGGGGTTGGAGGTTGAGCCCTGGATCGGGCATGTAGACTCAGCTCTAAAGTCTATTCGATGTTCAGCTGACAGACAGATCGAGCTGGTTCGGACTTTATTCCGGGACTTGGCAGAACACTGGTGGAGATCAGTACGGGGTCAGGTTACCAGTTATGAGCACATGAGGACAATGATTAGAGAGCGTTTCTGCCCTGCCTCACTGAGGAGGGAGAAACTACGAGATTTTGTTGAGGCTGGGTTTGAGGATGTACCAGTCTCTGGGGCCATCAGGAGGTATCAGGAGGAGCTGGCATTACTGGGACCAGCTGCACCTTCTGCAGACCATCATGTTTATCTCTTTTCCCGACGACTGAGGGATACTACCCGGGCCTATATGGCGGGATTTCATTGTGAGTCCTTGATGGACTACCAGGATAGAGCCGCCGACTATGAGCACGAGCGGGCGAGCCAGAGGAGAGCTTCTCAGACCGGAGAGTCTGAGAAGAGGCAGCGTACAGGGCAGACCAATGGTACTGGTGATTCTGCTAGTGGTTAGCGTGGTCAGAGACGCCAGAGTCAGCCCTAATCTGCACCGGTTGTAGAGAAGGGACGTCAGTGTTTTAATTGTGGAGATCCAGGGCATATGAGGCCAGAGTGCACGAGGCCATTAGTGACTTGCTACACCTGTGGTAGGCAAGGTCACCGAGTTGTTTACTGCCGCCAGGGCGGTGCGTCATCTCAGCAGGGTTCTTCTCCTACTAGTGCAGCGGGAGGTGGGCAGAGGCCACCTCAGCAGCAGCAGATTCAGGGACAGCAGAGGGTCCCAGAGCGCCCTACGACTCAAGGATCTGCACCTGGGCCGAGTAGAGGCAGAGGTCGTGGTGGGGGCACCACTGATACTAGAGACCCACAAGGTCGTGTTTTTGAGTTGAGGAGTGCAGAGAAACCAGTTGCACCTACTGCTACAGGTACCATTCTGATTCATGGTTTACCTGTTAGAGTTTTATTTGATACTGGTGCTACGCACTCTTTTATTTCTAATGCCTGTGTAGAGCGTCTTGGTTTAGATACAGTTGAGGGGATGCCCTTTATTATAGGGTTACCCGATGGTGGTAGGGTCAGAGGTACCCGTGAGATTCACGGTTGTCCCATATCTGTAGGGACCTGTGTGTTACTAGTTGACTTCTTTGTCATGCCATTAGAGCATGAAGAAGTCATTCTAGGTATGGACTAGATAGATAGACACTCTACAGTCTTAAATGTAGGTAGGAGGACTGTTACCCTCTCTACCGAGTTAGGGCAGATAGAGGTTTTCCGAGGTTGGGACCAAGGAAAGACAGGCACAGTTATCAATGCTATACGGGCAGCTAGATTGATTGCACAGGGTTGTGATGCCTTCTGGTGTTATGCCATGAAGGAGAGGGAGAGTCCAGCTGTAGAGGACATCCCAATTGTTTGTGAGTTTATAGATGTTTTTGCTGAGCCTTCCAGTTTGCCGCCTCAGAGGAGTGTGGACTTTGGGATTGAGTTAGAGCCTGGTACTAGACCGATATCGAAGGCCCCATACAGGATGGCGCCTGTCGAGATGCTGGAGCTGAAGAAGCAACTTGTGGAGCTGGCTGAGAAGGGCTTCATTCGCCCTAGTGTGTCCCCATGGGGAGCACCTGTCCTCTTCGTACGGAACAAGGATGGATCACTGAGGTTATGTATAGATTACAGAGAGCTGAACAAGGTGACCATCAAGAACAAGTATCCACTGCCGCGCATTGATGATTTGTTAGATCAGCTACAAGGAGCGACTGTGTTCTCCAGGATTGACCTGCGTTCCGGGTATCACCAGCTGAGGGTGAGAGAGCAGGATGTGCACAGGACAGCATTCCGGACCAGATATGGCCACTACGAGTTTTTAGTGATGCCATTTGGGCTTACGAATGCCCCATCCGTCTTTATGGAGTTGATGAACAGTATCTTCATCGACTTCCTGGATCAGTTTATGGTGGTTTTCATTGATGAAATTCTGGTATACTCTCGCAGTGGAGAGGAGCATGCAGGACATTTGAGGACTGTATTGCATGTTTTGCGGGATAGAGAACTTTATGCTAAGTTCTCTAAGTGTGAGTTATGGATGCCAGAGGTAGCATTCCTGGGTCATGTGGTTTCAGCTGAGGGGATCAAGGTGGATCCAGCGAAGATAGAAAGCAATAGCAGCATGGACTACACCGACGAACGTCAAGGAAGTACGTAGTTTCCGTGGCCTAGCCGGTTATTACAGACGTTTTGTGGAGGGATTTTCTGTGATTGCCCGTCCACTGACGAGTTTGCTGAGGAAGACTACCAGATTTGTGTGGTCTGATCAGTGCATGCAGAGTTATGAGGAGTTGAAGAGGCGTTTGACTTCTGCTCCTATTTTGGCACAGGCAGAGGGTACTGAGGATTTTGTGGTTTACAGTGATGCATCCAAGCTAGGCTTGGGATGTGTTTTGATGCAGCGGGGAAGAGTTATTGCTTATGCGTCTCGAGAGTTGATGACGTATGAGGGGAACTACCCGACTCATGATCTGGAGTTGGAAGCGGTAGTTCATGCACTAAAGATCTGGAGACATTACCTGTATGGTGCTACATGTCAGATCTTCACAGACCATAAGAGTCTGAAGTATATTTTCACGCAGCGGGAATTGAATAACCGCCAGCGTAGGTGGCTCGAGCTGATCAAGGAATTTGATTTAGAGATCCTGTATCATCCAGGGAAGACGAACGTTGTCGCCAACGCCCTGAGCAGGAAGACGCCTCGAGAGCAGGCGATTACGAGATTGAAAGTTCAGCATCAGTTGCAGAGAGATCTGATCTGGTTAGAGTTTGAGATCCAGTTTCCTAATGAGGATGCCCAGCTGCGTACTTTAGAGGTCCTTCCTGATTTGTTGGGCGAGATCCAACAGAAGCAAGAGACTTGCCCGACTTTGATGAGGATCAGAGAGCGGATGTCTCGGGATGAGGCACCACAGTTCCTGCTTGGAGCATATGAAGTTTTGAGGCGCTGC
Organism: Fagopyrum tataricum; assembly: GCA_002319775.1. Classification (NCBI taxonomy): domain Eukaryota; kingdom Viridiplantae; phylum Streptophyta; class Magnoliopsida; order Caryophyllales; family Polygonaceae; genus Fagopyrum; species Fagopyrum tataricum. Next base: position 36,096,637 of record CM008284.1, read on the forward strand.
GGTCGCATCTGTGTACCTGCTGATATAGAGCTGAGGCAGAGGATTTTACAGGAGGCTCACTGTACAACTTACTCTGTACATCCAAGTACGAGTAAGATGTATCAGGATTTGAGACATTCATACTAGTGGGAAGGGCTGAAGCCCGATGTAGCCAGATTTGTGGCACAGTGTGCGACCTACCAACAGGTCAAGATCGAGCATTTCAGACTTGGAGGTGAGCTCCATCCACTTCCTGTTCCACAGAGAAAGTGGGAGGATGTCACCGTGAATTTTGTGACTGGACTGAGGCTGAGCCGGAGTTTTGATGCCATCTGGGTCATAGTGGACAGATTGACGAAGACGGCACGTTTCATTCCTATTAGGGAGACGTGGCCGGTGAGCAGATTAGTTGAGGAGTACACTAGGCAGATAGTGAGACTCCATGGTGTACCGAGGACGATCGTCTCAGACAGAGATGGGCGATTTACCTCGAGGTTTTGGCAGCAGATTCAGACTGCCCTAGGGACGAGTTTGCACTTCACGACTGCGTTCCATCCTCAGATAGATGGTCAGTCAGAGAGGACCATTCAGACCCTGGAGGATATGCTGCGAGCTTGTGTGTTAGATTGGGGGCAAGTGTGGACATATCATCTCCCACTTGTTGAGTTCTCCTACAACAACAACTGGCATGCATCTATTGGGATGGCCCCATATGAGGCACTGTATGGACAGAGATGTCGTACCCCGTTATGTTGGGATGAGCAGAGCCGTGTCAGTGGTTTGGCACCTGATCAGATTCAGGATGATATGGCTCGAGTAGCATTGATCAGTGAGCGTATGTTGACTGCGCAGAGCCGTCAGAAGTCTTATGCTGATAGGAGGCGTAGGCCTCTAGAGTTCAGAGTTGGAGCCCGTGTGTGGCTGAGAGTGTCCCTGACACGAGGTGTTAGGCGTTTTGGCATTAAGGGGAAGTTGAGCCCCCGATATGTCGGACCGTTCGAGATTCTGGATCGGGTTGGGAGCGCAGCTTACAGATTAGCCTTGCCTCCGAGATTAGAGGGTGTTCACCCTGTATTTCATGTGTCTCGGCTGAGGGAGTACATACCAGATCCGAGACACATCGTGAGTTATGATGATTTGGTGGTTGAGCCGGACCACACGTTTGCTGAGCATCTTATTGCAGTCCTAAAGAGAGGTATGAGACGCCTGCGTTCGAAGGACATTCCTATGTTGAGGATACAGTGGTCGAGTCGAGGACCCGAGGAGGCTACCTGGGAGACTGAGGATAGTATCCAGAGGAACTATCCAGAGTTTTATGCTGAGTTAGATGCACCAGTAGGATCACCGAGTAGATCTTAGTACTAGCTTGGTGAGTCTTATCTGCTTATATGCTTATATGCTATGATGTGTTTATTTCATACTAGCTTTGATGTGATTATGATCTTATTAGATCTTGTTGTGCTAGTATGACTCTTATTTATAGCTGGAGATGGTTCTTTCCTCCATGTTGTTGTGATATGATAGGTTTAGCTGGAGATGGTCCTTTCCTCCATGCTATTTTGATGGACATAGTAGTGCTGGAGATGTTCTTCCTCCATGCCTTTCTGTTATGGTTATGATACGGCTAGAGATGTGCTTCCTCTATGCCTTGTGATATGTTTATGGTTTGGCTAGAGATGGTTTTCCTCTAGGCCCTGGATAGTGTTTTGTTGTTGGAGTTAATAATTTCCTCCATGCTTATGTTTGAGATTATATAGAGTTTATCTCGGCTTTTGAGTCCGAGTGGTTTCAGGACTTTAGAAGTTTCGGGACGAAACTTGTTTTTAGGGGGGGTGAGATATGAGAGCCCTATTCTTTTGGACCGAGATTTGGACTTAGCCGAGATTGGCTTTGGCCTAGATTGGGCTTTCCGCACCCGCGGGCATGACCGCCGCCCCTGGGGGTTTCCGCCCCTGCGGTTTCCGACGGCTGCAGCCGGTTTGTTGACTTCTTTGACCCGTGCTTTACCTTTCCTTACTTCTTCCGTTTTACCTTGCTGAGCAAGGGTTTCATCACATTTCCAATCCAGCCTTTACGTCCTTCTTGCTTCTTCATCCCGTCCCTTGATCTTGCTTGAGATTCTCTTGGAGTTTTGCTTGGAAGTTGTGCTTTGTGGTTGTTGATGATGCTAGTGATGTGTATGCTGAGCTTGGAAGCCAGCTATTGATGTGTGTGACTCTCCCTGCAGCCTAGGATCTTCAGTAGTGGTGAGTTCTTGCTTCTTCTCCTTCTCTTCTTCTTTATTTCCATCTCCTTAGCTTAGGATTTAGATGTTTGGACATAGGATGATGATGGAATGTGTATGTTGTTGCATGTGTGTGGTTTTGGATGAGAGAAGACGTGATTTGATCACGTGAAGAGCCAAAGAGAAGCCGCGGGTTTACGTTCTCCACAGAGGCCGCCCCCGCGGCTAGAAGCCGGCGCCCCTGCGGAAGCCGTGCCGCAGCGCCAGCGCCAGCGCCTTGCCTGCGTTCCGTGTCACCGCGCCTGCGGCTGATCCCTGCCGCGCCTGCGGGTTACCTGTTCCGCTCCTGCATCCCTTGATCACGAAGGTGCGTTTTGTCCCGGGACTACCTATAGTAAGGTAGCTCCTTTCCTTTCCTAGAATGAGGGAACTAGTACCATGCTAGGTATCGGATGATGATGAGTATGTTATAGATATGCCGGTTACGACTTTGAGGTTTACGAGTTGGATATGATCCTTATGGATTCCTTGGGTCTAGGTGTGACCCCTTTGTGTGATAGGAGTTTGATATATATATATATATATATATATATATATATATATATATATATATATATATATATATATATATATATATATATATATGCCTTGTATAGGCCGTTTGTCCTCCAGTTTTGAGTGGACCTGAGTGAGAGCTGATCGTAGTGATATGACTTCTGAGATTGAGGTAAGTCCATAGGACTTACTTAGCTGTCATCCTTATATTGGATGTATGCATGAGTGGTGTTTGTTATATGCTTTATAGCATGTTTTATGATGGTCACTGACCTATGTTATATTGACCGCTCATAATAGTGGTTGTCGCAACTTACCTTTCATCCCGAAGTGGAGTCTGGGAAGTTCTCTGTAAGCTAGTCAGTTCTGGTATACAGGAAGGGCACCTACCACTCCATATGGTATACGGGAAAGTGCGCTGATACCACTCCAGCTAGCTATTGCACGCAGAGGCGAGGATTATATTCATTCCTCGTGTCACGTATTTTCATATACTGATTTATATACTCTTGAGTGATTAACGTTATAAAGATAATAAACTGGGTAAATGTGTGATATCATAATGAGATGTTAATATTATTGATATGTGATTGTGCTCTAGCATCTTCTTATATATGTTTATGGTTAGCTAACGGTTTTATACCGTGTTGTAGATCCTTAGCAGGTTAGGAGAGCTGCAGAGTGATCCAGAGGGTGATCTGTTGAGGGTTCCGTACACTGGGCGTTATCGTGGGATTTTGGGTTTATCATTATTGTCAGGATTTCTGTTTAACTTTGTACTCAGCAGTATTCTGTATCATCCTTTTGATATGTATATATATATATATATATATATATATATATATATATATATATATATATATATATATATATATATATATATATATATCAGTTTTTATGTTTTTTTTAATCTATTGGTGCCTTGTTGTAAGATTCAGTGAATTTGTTGTCACGCTAGGGTCATGATCCATTGTGAGATCCAGGCCCAGTAGCACTCCGAGTCCTACGGATTTGGGGTGTTACATTCAATGTCCTACAACTCTACGAACAAGGAAATAACAATTCAAGAACCTTATCAAGTGTTGCACCATCAAGCTAGAGGGTATTGACTAAACGGAGTGACAATATCATCATGCCTTGTTCGGTCAGGTTACATTATGCCTAAGGTTGGAGTCTCGCACGATAATCCTAATAGATAACTTTTGTGGCAGAATCATTAGAGTGGAGATGAAACAAGAAGTTGATCCAAGATGAAGAATTAAAATAACTCGGAGTTTAAGTAACCTGATATTTAGAGAGTGAATTAGTGATTTCAGAAATGTAGATTCGGGTTGACTTCTTCAAGGTACGAGATTATTAGAAAGAAACACGTGCAAGTATCCCCAATGGCCGAAATCCTTAAATTGGTCAATGAGTTTCTATATAAGCAACATTTCTGAACAATATTAATGCAAAAAAGGAAGCACGTGTGGAAGTGACACTTGGTCGGAATAATCCCCAATGGCCGAATCCCTTAAAGTGGTCAATGGGTTTTCATCTTAATATCTGTATATTTTTTGAAATAAAAATATACAAAAAGAAGGTTTGTTTTGTATATTAATTTTAAATTTGTATTTTATAAATAAAATGTAAAATAAAGTTCATTGATGGTTAATAAACTACTGTATTAAAAATTATATTAATTTGTTGTATTACTTAAGGGTTAATGAAATCCTAAACTTCACTTAATCTAAATATATTGTATTTGCCTAAAATAAAATCCATAAAACAAAAAGGAACTTTTTGCTACTCCCGGAACTCGAACCTTGCAAAACTCCAAGTTGCCTCCTTCCTTTCATCTTCCGGATGAGTTAACAGAACAACATGTATCATATTTTGTTTTAAGGAGGGTTTTTTCCTAGTTTTTTTTCTTCATAAGGCAAAAAGACGTCGCAAGCCGGGACACCGTCCCCTCCGTTACCCCCTAGATCCACCACTGGAGGCAAGGTTCGGGAGATCCTCGTGCCACAAAATAAGTTGGACAATTAGAATTGAATTACCTAATTAAAGACAATAATAAGGGTTGAGTGTAAGTGTCATGGGCTGAGTTTTCCCTAACTCCAAACCGTGCGGCTCTTAGCTTGTCTCGACCCCTTGTCGTGCTAAGATCAGCCTATTCCCGATGTTGCCAACGAAAGAACTTAAGATTGATGGCTAGGAGAACTTTGAAGGCTTTGTGTGGGAAAGAAAGCTTTGTATTATAAGAGAGCTTTACAATGCTTGGATGAGAGCTTGGAACTTGGATGATGCAAATGAGGGGGGTGGCACTCCCTATTTATAGCCCAAGTCCACCTCCTTTATGAGAAGGTTCCGGAAGTCAATTCTCCTAGGTCATTCCAGAGCCTTCATCTCTACAACTAAGCCTAGGTTTCACTACACTTCTAGATTATTCCGTAGGGTTCTAGCCAAGCCTACGGAATTCCACACGATCCTAGATAATTCCGTCATTCTCTAGAGTAGTCCACAATGTTCCGGAAGTTTCCACACAAGTCTACATAATTCCACGTTATTCCGGAATGTTCCTCCACCTTCCGGAATGTTCCTCCACCTTCCGGAATGTTCCTCCACCTTCCGGAATGTTCCACCGTCTTCCGGAATATTCTGTCGCGTTCCGGAATCCTCATGGGTATTCTGGATCCTTTGTGATCGTCCTGGATTTTCCCGGAAGACTCCTTGTCTCCTTCGTGCCATCTTGACAAGGCTTATATACATTGACCTTCTTTCATGCCACGACTTCTTATCCTTGTCAAAGGGTGTCTTGGTAGTGTATCTTGGCAAGTCGTCATGCTTCGCCAATTTAGGCGTCGTCACGGATGAGCGGTCCGTGACACTCTCCCCCACTTGATTTCGCAACGTCCTCGTTGCGAGTCCATGCTCAAGTTCTTCCTTCACCGTGTCAACCTCTTTCTCCAAAGAGGCATTGTTTTCCGAAGGCGAGTGTTGTGTTTCCTCCCACAACATGCCAACCTTTCCTCCTGACGGTTCCCGTTGCGTATCCTCCCGAAACGGGCTAGCCTTGCCTTCTTTGGTGTCACTAGGTGGCTTGCCGTCCTCACATGCCCTAGATGCTCTAGACTCCTCCGCTAATCTAGGAGCATTGCATGTCCCCACGGTCCCGAGCCTTGCTACCCTTTCACCCGGCTCCTCCTCGGGTGGCGACTCTTCCCTTGTTGCCTTTTGTGGGCAGTCCCGATTCAAGTGATCACCATCGCACTTAAGGCATCTAAACCGCCTCACTTTAGGAGTACTCCTTACAATTGCCCCGAGCCTTAGCGGCTCCCTTCTAGGTTCTTCTTGCTCCACCGAGACAATAGAGGCAAGCTTGTTTTTCGTCGGACAATTCCTTACGAGATGTTCCTCTCCACATAAGAAGCAGCTCAAGCGGCGTCGTTCCGTCTTCTCGCTCTTGCCCCTATTGAACTTTTCCTTTGGTTTTGACGAACCCTCCTCGCCCGTGCGAGACCAACTTCTTCGATCCATGTTCTGCTCGCCATCACTCCCTAATGCCTCATATTCTTGCTCCTCACCCCCACTATTACCCTTTCTCCTCCGTGGATTACTTTGTTCATGACTTCGGAACACGATGAGAGAATCCGCCTCGGTCATGGCCTCGATAAGGGTCTGAACCTTTTGACGGTGAAGCTCTTGTCTTACCCATGGCTTGAGCCCATCCATGAATTGGAAGAAGGCTTCCTTCTCATTCATGTCTGAGATTTCCAACATTATCTCCGAGAACTCCGTCACGTACTCTCGGGCGGTCCCTCTTTGAGTGAGCCTGCGAAGCTTGGCCCGGGCTTCATCATCGGCATAGATGGGGTAGAATTGCCTCTTGAGCTCTGCCGAGAACTCGGCCCAGGTGGTTATTGGGGTCCCTCCAGTCCTTCTACGCCACCATAATAAAGCTATATCACCGAGGTATAGAGAAGCGGTACTTACCTTCTTTTCCTCGTTCATGATCCCCGTGATGCGGAAGTATTGTTCCATTCCCCATAAGAAGTTCTCTACGTCTTTGGCGGAACGACTTCCTTTGAACGTCGTTGGTTTGGGTGCGTCCACTTTCTGCAGTGGGGCAACTCCGACAAGGCCAACCCCCATAGCTGTCTTCCATGCCGCCAACTCCCTTATGACCGTCTCCAGCTTGTCGTTCAGCGCCTCGAACTTGGCCTTGAGAGCTTCATCTTCTGCGGCAAGGGTCTTGTGGGACACGTTCATGGCCCCTTGGAACTCCCCCTTGAGTTCCTCAATAGAGGACTCCATCGTGGATTCGACGTCATCAACCCGCTTGTTGGCGTCGAAGATGGAGTCCCGCATCTCGCCCACGGCCAACTCGACTTTTTCCAGCCTAGCCTCCGTGCTTGACACCACGTCCCTTGATGCATCCCTTGAGGCCTTCTTGCCTTTCTTGCTCACATCAACGACTTCCGACACACCTCCTTGGCTAGCCATCGAAACCTCCCTTTGGAACGTTGTTGGCTCTGATACCACTTGTCACGGGCTGAGTTTTCCCTAACTCCAAACCGTGCGGCTCTTAGCTTGTCTCGACCCCTTGTCGTGCTAAGATCAGCCTATTCCCGATGTTGCCAACGAAAGAACTTAAGATTGATGGCTAGGAGAACTTTGAAGGCTTTGTGTGGGAAAGAAAGCTTTGTATTATAAGAGAGCTTTACAATGCTTGGATGAGAGCTTGGAACTTGGATGATGCAAATGAGGGGGGTGGAACTCCCTATTTATAGCCCAAGTCCACCTCCTTTATGAGAAGGTTCCGGAAGTCAATTCTCCTAGGTCATTCCAGAGCCTTCATCTCTACAACTAAGCCTAGGTTTCACTACACTTCTAGATTATTCCGTAGGGTTCTAGCCAAGCCTACGGAATTCCACACGGTCCTAGATAATTCCGTCATTCTCTAGAGTAGTCCACAATGTTCCGGAAGTTTCCACACAAGTCTACATAATTCCACGTTATTCCGGAATGTTCCTCCACCTTCCGGAATGTTCCACCGTCTTCCGGAATATTCTGTCGCGTTCCGGAATCCTCATGGGTATTCTGGATCCTTTGTGATCGTCCTGGATTTTCCCGGAAGACTCCTTGTCTCCTTCGTGCCATCTTGACAAGGCTTATATACATTGGCCTTCTTTCATGCCACGACTTCTTATCCTTGTCAAAGGGTGTCTTGGTGGTGTATCTTGGCAAGTCGTCATGCTTCGCCAATTTAGGCGTCGTCACGGATGAGCGGTCCGTGACATAAGCATGTTGATGTGTTTAATTCCACATTGATGTGTTTTTTTGTATAGTACTACTACTTGATACCTAGGATTGCTAGCTAATGGTTTTTACCGTTATATTTTTAGATTTCTTATAGAGGCCTAGAAAAGTTGCAGGGTGATCCAGAGCAGATGGTTACTTGGGTCCACGTATTTATGTAGTTTGGATATCTTTTTATTTGTTGCATTCATATAGGAATATTTTGTTTTAGAATGCTAGTAGTTTCGTGAAAAAGGTTGTCTCATGTTTCATTCACGACATTATTATTGTAATACATTTTCCATTTTCTTTAATTACATTTGTGCCTTGTTGTAAGATCTAGTGAAATTGTTGTCAAGCTAGGGTCGGGACCCATTGTGAGGTCCAAAACCATGACATCACATGTTTGAAAAATTCGGGGTGTTACACCGGTATAGTATTGAGAAGGCCTGTCATGCTTAATCCCCTTCTAGCTGAGGCTAGTGTTGTTCTTTTGGCGTTACAGGAAGCACAACATCTGTGCCTAACTCGTATTCAAGTTGAATCTAATTCAAAGATGGTTATTGATGACATTGCTCGCCAACAATGCCTCCTCTCACCTTATGGCCTTGTTATTGGTGACATCTTGCGCCTCAAGTCCTTCTTTTCTTCTTGTACTTTTAGTTTTGTTCATCGACGAGCAAATTTTGTTGCACATTCTTTAGATAGACTTAGTCCTAATCAGGGTGAGACTATGCGTTTTCATGACGTTTTCTCACCTAACAATACATCCCTTGCTTATAGTGATTCAATATAATTGGCTTTTTATGTTTCAAAACAAATAATTCAATCATTTCCATTTCATTTCTTTCCCCTTACCCGATTTCATTTCATTTACATTCAACCACTCAAATCAAACGGGCACCGGATTTATTAGACTGGAGCTGAAACTAATTGGTAGTTGAAGCTTTTTGGTAGATGAAATTGGTAGTTGATTGGACAAACTTTTTTTTTATAAGCTTGATGGATGTTTAAAATTACTTTCAATGAACTAATTTTCATTTAATATTAACTTTTTATAGGTTTTATTTGTAATAAATCATTCAATAAGCAATCAAAGGGTCCATTTGATAAGGTAAGATTATGCAGATGAAGCTGAAGATGAAAAAAATTATTTAGATGAAGAATTAAGAAGATGAAACTGTTTAAGGAGATGAGTATAAAACTAAGTGAATGGGTGTTTGGTAAAATGAATATGATTGTCGGTAAAATTAAGAAAAAGTATGTGTTAAATTTTTTTGTAGATGAAAGAGATGAGAAAAAGAAGAAGAGATATTAGCCTCTATAGTCTTTATAATCCTCATAATCCAAGTTCAGTAAGATTACACAATTCCCGTAATCTAATTCTCATAATCTCCATAATTCCATTTCCTTCATCTTCTTCATTCCCTTACCAACGAGATTAACAGAATTATTTCACCCCTCTTAATCCCCATAATCTTCATCCCATAATTTTACAACTTAGGAAAAGAACATAAGCTACAATAAAAATCATAATTTTTGCAAGCTTGTGCTCTCGAACACCCATATACTAACTTGTTTTTTTTTCTATAAGCTTGATAAGTTTTATAAGCTCCTAAAACAATGTCTCCCGAACAGACTTTTTTTTTTGGGGGGGGGGGTTAAATAAATAGAGTAAAATACCAAAAACTTCCCGTTAAATAGGCTCATTTGCACTTAATTATCTATTAAATGCAAATTTATTGGAAACCACCCTTAACAATGTCACACCCCAAATCCGCAGGACTCGGGGTGCTACTGGGCGAGACCTCACAATGGGTCCCGACCCTTAGCCTGACAATAATTTCACCGGATCTTTCAACATGGCACAAATAAATAAACTCAAAACGTTTTAATGTATGCGGAAACCAAAAGTAAGAAGTACAAAGTGAAAACTCAGCCGAGTCCTCAAAACGATAGAACCTCAATACGAAAGTCTAAACATGCAACAACATCCAACTAGCGACATAAACAACATAAACCCAAAAACCGTCCCCGTCCTATAATGTACGGAGACCCCGGCTGTCCACTCCTCCACCTCACTCGGCGGCGTCCCTAACCTGCAAGTCATCTACACAAACAGTTTAAAACCGTTAGCTCATATTCTAAGCATTAGAAAAGCGGTGAAGGCACAAACACATCCATAACACAAAACATAAATCACACAAGTCCGGTTCCTTATCTTTTATTATTAAGTCGTATTCCAGTCTAGTTCAACTTCTTTTGTGACACGAGACCCCAATGGTCTCGCCTCGGTCCCTTACCGGCAAGGAATGGTGCGGATGTATCCGCCCGTATACCCGCCGGACTCGTCGCCGAGAACCTCCTAGACCCAACCAGGGCTAGGCAGATGATGTCACCGCCCGTTATCATACACTTGGGCCAACACATATATAAATACAAAGTCGGTGGTCCTAATTACCGGTTTCATGGTTGTAACATAAAATAACACACACCACCAAACACACATCAATGCTAATACAAACAATACGAGCTAAGTAAGTCCTGAGACTTACATCGTCACAAAACCCAAGTCAACCACACTCTTGCTTCCTTAAGGAGGAAGCTCACAACCAGCTCACAAGAGATATGCATATCAATACATACTCACACTCAAGAAGTCTTAGACTTCACTCTAGTGATCTATGCAAGATCACCTAACCCTCAAACTAGGAATGCATCCTAGGTACCAAGTACTCATCACACTCTCAACACATGCAACATCCCACAACAGTCCATAATTCCACAAGAGAAATCCTCAACCAAAGAGGCACAAGCTAGCCTAGAAGGTCCATCATGCTCACATGCTCATATCCATCACTTACATCGAGCCTTAAGGGCTCCTAGGTTCACAACCACTAAGTGAAATTCCAAGCTACTCTAGATCCATCCTAGGCATGCTACTAACATGATCCAACATCAATACTAAGGAAGGAACGAAGAGGAAAGGAGAGGAGGAACCTATTGTCGAAGAAACGCAATCGCGGAGTCAAGCTGGCGCCCCGGCGGAGCAGGAGCCGCCCCTGCGGAACCAGAGGCCGCCCCCTGCGGCGCTGCCGGCCGCACCCGCGGCGGAAGGGAGCCGCCCCCGCGGCGGTCTTGTCCTGGAGCCGGAGTCCGCCGCCGCCCCCGCGGCCATGCCGAGCCGCACCCGCGGCGGTGCTTGGCCGCACCCGCGGCTGTGCTGAGCCGCCCCTGCGGCCTGCCGCGCCCGCGGCGTGATGGTCCGCCCCCGCGGTCGTGTTGCAGAATGTCGTCTTCTTCGTCTTCGATCATGGCTTCTTGGCTCCAAAGTCTTTCTTCTCTTGCTGGATCTTCTCCAAACACCCACCACAGGTCTTAGGCACCTCTCCTCGACCTAATCGAGCTAAGATTTCAAGCATGCAAGGATTTGAGTCAAAACTCCTCAAAAGCTTCCTTCATAGCCATGGATGAAGGAGGGAAGAAGAAGAAAGGAAAAACAACAAGAAAGAGAGGGAGGGAGAGGAAGGAGCTTACCAAACTTGATCTGGAATCCTTCCACTGTAGTCCACACATGCAAGAGTTGCAATCCAAGTGGAAGAAGAGAAGAGAGCAAACGGGAGCAAGGAGAGGAAGAGTGGAGAGTGAATCAAACGTGAAAGAGAAGGAGAGGAGAGAGAGGGAAAGGACAAGGCTGCTAAGATGGGACAGCAGCCATCTTGTCCCTTTTGCCCGGAACGGGTCGAAAATGACCCCTTGTCAATTCGATTCGGAACGAAAGGTCGGAAAGCGGGAAAAAAAAGGGAAAAACGACGAGTCGGCTCGGGATTTTCTTAGGAATAAATCCCGGCTCTCGGCATCTCAGGATTATGGGATAACTACAAGGTGCTCTAAGTCCGGAATTAAATTAATAAAATTCTGGGCATTACAAACAACCCTTTCGTCTACATAACTATAGATCCTTTTTTCCCGTTATTGGGCCCCATTTGGCGAATATTTTAATAGTTTCTACTCTAAACCAAAATTGGTTCATTAAATCACATATAAAACTGAACCAAACCGGATTTTTTTAATTAAAAAAAAAAAGCAAACCCAATTAAAAGAACCAAAGATCCCCAAATTCAACCCTAGTCTTCCTCTTCCTTGAAATCCATCAGAGACAAATTCAACAACAAATTTCCACAAATTCGACCACAAATTCCCACAAATTCACCTTCGAAAAATATCTTAGTATAATCTTCTACCTTCATTGTAGCTAAACAGATAAACCATACAAGTTAAATTTTCATATACATATTTCCATTAGCTTAAATTTTTGTACTTCAAGAAATTTCATATTTGCTTTCTTGAAGAATATCATACACAACCCTACAAACACACATTCACAAGAAGCACATATACAATCTGCATTTACTTGTTTACAAGCTTCCTTGAAGAAAGGTGAACCGAAAAACGAGGTGAAGAATGTGCCACCGTCATTAGGGAATAGTGTGAAGAAACAAATGAGGAAGAGAACAATCCCCATGCATACTTGTGATACGGGGTTAGCCGTCAGTTGGCCCGATCTTTCAACACCAAGACTCGAAATGAAGAAAATGAATAAAAAGATGAAAACTTGAAATAAAAAGATGGAGGAATGATCCAATGTTTGTGAAGGATCAATAGATAGATAGATCTGGTCGAACCCTTAAGGCAACCAAGAGCACGATAGGGAAACAAAGGCCCTAACACACAACTTGGAATGACTTGAAGAAGCCCTTCCGCTATAATCTCACACAGAGGGGAAAGGGATTGTCCCCAAAGCCCGAGAAGTCACCCGGAGATGATTGAGAGCACCAACTTGCTAATCCAAGTGACACAACTCAAAACAGCGCCAAAGTTGCTGGGCAAACGGATTCCGCTCACACAGTAAGGTGTCTCAATTCCACGAGAAGAATATGGGATAGAAGAGAAAAATACTCGAAAGTACTTGTGTTTAATTTCAATCAAAGCTGACCAAGGAGAATGTCCACCCTAGACCTTATATAGGCTAGAGGTGCGTCATCTAGGGTTTCTTACGGGCTATGGGCTTGATCCAAGATCGAGCTCAATCTAGCTTAAAGAGATAAGATCAAATCTCCAAGAGATAAGATCAAAAATAAAAGGGAAATAAAAATAAACTAATGGGTTAAACTAACAAGTCTTAACAAGCCCAAAATAAATGATTAAAAGCAAGCCCATCTTTTATTTAAAAGATGTCCAAGAATGGGCATTAAAATAATAGATCTAATTAAGGCCTTATTTAATAATAAAATAAGCCCAATTAGCTCTAAATAAAATGTCCAACTCCTTAGACATGCAACTTCATGCTTCTTGACATCGAATCCTCCTCCTTGCCCATGCATACGTGATCATGCATGTCATCTCCCGTCTCAAATCAAAGGTCTTCAATGTATCTCCGGAAATGGTCTTTTCATCACTTTCAGGAATAATCTCCTTAACATGTTGAGGAATGTCCTTAATTCTTCATCTCCTTCTCCTTAGAGTGATCAACACTCCGTGCTTCCTAGCTTCCATGCTCATGATCTCCATTCGGGCTAGGTCCTGAGATACTCCTGCATCATCCTCCCTTTCTTGAAAAGGATTCGTCCACGAATCCTTGATGTCCATCCAAGGTGGCATCCATGCGTGTATAACACCTATAAGATCAACAAAGAACACATAAGAGGTGTATATACCTGTAGAGGAATAGATAACTAGATGAAACGGAACAATATTACTCCACATAAAAATTGTACATACAAGGTCATAAAATTAATTTATAACTAAGTATGCCAGCTTTATAAAGAAAGTAATAATATCATTTCATGGTATCATCTTAGTCCAATTATGTGCTTCCCTAAGATCCTTAATTAAAGCAAAAGCAATATTTAAGGCATATAAGAAGTCTAAGAATATCTTAAGATGAAATCTCAAGACAAGGTAAACACATTTATCATCAAGGGTATCATATCCTATGATCTTCCAAATGATATGAAATACATAATCATGAAGCCTTAATAACAAGAAAGGACACAGAAAAAGACAAAACATCTATAACGCCCGGAATTTTATTCCGGACTTAGAGCGTTTTGTAGACCTTTCCGTAGGCACGAGGTGCCGAGTGCTGGGATTTATTCCTAAAATCCCGAGCCGACTCGTCGTTAATCCTTTTTTTTCCGCTTTCCGACCCTTCGTTCCGAGTTGATGTGACAAGGGGTCATTTCCGACCCCTCATTCCGAGGTGAGGGACAAGAGGTCAGCTGACCCCTTGATCCCCTCCCCACTTTTCAGCTCTTGTCTCCTCCCTCTCTCTCCTCTCTTCTCTTTCACGTCACTTTTCTCTTCCCTTCCTCTCTTTGCTCTCTTTTCTTTTATTGCTCCATGGAAGCTCTTGGTTAGGGACTGCAGTAGAGGAGGTTCAGATCTGGTGTGGTAAGCTTCTCCCCTTCCATCCTTCCTTCTTCTCCTTGGCTGCTTAGCTCCTTCTTCTTCCCTCCTTCATCCATGGCCATGGATGAAGCTTTTGAGAGGTTTTTACTCAAATCCTTGCATGCATGTGTTCTTAGCTCGTTTAGGTCGTGGAGAGGAGTCTAAGATCAGTGGTTGGTGTTTGGAGAAGACCCAGCAAAGAGAGGAGGACATTGGAGCCAAGGATCCACGATCGAAGACGAAGAAGACGAGGTTCTGCACTGAACCCGCGGGGTGGATCATCACGGCCGCAGGAGCGGCTGGCCGCAGGTGCGGCTGACCAGCTCCGCAGGGGCGGCTCCAGGGCGGCAGCAAGGGCGCAGAGGCGGCTTCTGTGTTCCGCAGGGGGCGCCAGCTTGACTCCGCGGCTGTGGTTTCTTCAACAGTAGGCTTCTCATCTCCCTTCCTCTTCGTTCCTTCCTTAGTGTTGTAGTTGTATCATGTTAGTAGCATGCCTAGGTTGGATCTAGAGTAGTTTGAGATGACACTTAGTGGTTGTGAACCTAGGAGCCCCTAAGGCTCGATGTAGTTGATGGTTATGAGTATGTTGAGCATGATGGACCTTCTAGGCTAGCTTGTTCCTTCTTGGCTGAGGTTTAAGATCATGTGAGGTTATAAGCTGTTGTGAATTGCTTTCATGTGTGGGAGTGTGGTGAGTACCTTGGACCCTAGGATGCATTCCTAGCTTGAGGGTTAGGTGATCTTGCTTAGATCACTAGAGTGAAGTCTAAGACTTCTTGAACATGAGCATGTATTGATATGCATATCTCTTGTGAGCAGGTTGTGGGCTTCCTCCTTAAGGAAGCGAGAGTGTGGTGATTTGAGTGTGGTGACGAGGTAAGTCTCCGGACTTACTTAGCTCGTATTTTACGTATTAGCATTGATGTGTGTTGGTGGTGTGTGTTTTTGTGTTCTTGTTTATGTTATAACAACTAAACCGGTAAATAGGACCACCGACCTTATATTATTTTGGCCCAAGTGTATGATAACGGGCGGTGACATCATCTGCCTAGATCTTGCGAGAGTCTAGGAGGTTCTCGGCAACTAGCCCGGACGGGTAGACGGTCGGATGCATCTGTACCATTCCTTGCTAGTAAGTAGGGACCGAGGCGAGACCACGGTGGTTCTCGTGTCACAAACCTAAGTTGAATTAGAACGGGATATGACTTAATAATAAAAAGATAATAAACCGGACTTGTATGTTTTGTGTTATGTTGATGTATGTGTGTGTGCCTTCACCTCTTTTCTAATGCTTCAAAATATGAGCTAACGGTTTTAAACCGTTGTGTAGATGTCTTGCAGGTTAGGGACACCGCCGAGTGAGGTGGAGGAGTGGACAACCGGGGTGTCCGTACATTATAGGACGGGGACGTTTTTGGGTTATGTTTTCGTATTGTTGGTTTGTGGATTTTGTTGTACGGTTTAGATGTTCATATCGGAGTTATGTCGTTTTGAGGACTCGGCTGAGTTTCCACTTTGTATTCTTACTTTTCAGTCTCTCGCATACATTATAAACGATTTTGAGTTTTGCCTTTATTTGTGCCTTGTTGGAAAGGTCCGGTGAAATTGTTGTCAGGCTAAGGGTCGGGACCCATTGTGAGGTCTCGCCCGTAGCATCCCGAGTCCCGCGGATTTGGGGTGTTACAACATCTTAAGAAATAGGGGAAAACAATGAATTGCAAGACCGCTGTTCTTAATAGTCTCAACTTTCTCTTTGACAAGACTTCTAGTATGAAGTAAGGTTTTTCTCATCACAAGTAAAAAAGGTACTTAGTCATGGAGCAATTAAATTCAAAATTAAATCTAGATGACACAACTAAATCAATATTCATGCGTGAAGGTGTATAACATTCAGCACACTCTTCTTCATACTTAAGCAACTTATCATGCTCAATCAAATCTGTAGTTACAACATTATCCTTAATAGAATCAGCATGTAACACAAGAGGTAAATGATGATCAACATGATTATCAAGAGATGAAGTCAAATCAGCACAAATAGGATGAGTAGATTCCGAAAAATCAGCATGTAACGCAATATTCATCCTAGATTCAGTATTTCTATCGATATGATCAATAGATTCCGAAAAATCATCAACACGTCCAAGAAAATCAACATGTAAAACAAAGGATGTGTGATTAAAATCAGCATACTCATAAACATATAACTTTAATATAGTATGCTTAGATGAAATCACATTCACAATATTAAACCTCTGAAAGTTAGTACATACAACAAGAAGTTTAACATCATTAATGTACTCATCAATAGGGGCATTTCTTGCATTATAGACAATAAGATCAACATGCTCCCTAAAAGGCTCCCTAAAGTCAACAAAAGGCATCATATGATCACAAGATGGTCTAAGAAACTTTTCAGCAATTACATCATCATGTATCATAAGCTTTTCATTAACTCTAGCCTTTAGCTCATGAGATTCATCACCAACTAACTCTTTATCATCATGATCAAGCTCATATAATCTAGAGAAAGAAGGTTTAGAATCACTCCCTGTTGGGGCTGCGGTAACCCAATTACCCTTTCCACTGAGGATGATGAAGATGGACTACAAGGAGGCGTTGTAAGAGGTGAAGTAGAGGGATGAAACAATTGGTTTGATTGCTCCTCCTCCCTGCTCGTTATCTCTTCTTCCACGGCCCTAAGTGGTTTCTCCTCTTCGTCCGGTGAAGATGGACTTTCCGTAGGTATTGTGGGAGCTTCTTGGATCACATCTTTGGCGCTAGACGTTGCACGCTCAGCTTCTCTGTCTGACGTCTGGGGCCTTTTCTTGATCCATGTGGCTATCTCGTCAGGGCTCATGGGTCTAAGTGTGATAGTAGTATATCGATTAGTTCATCCTTGGTGGCTGACATCTCGATCATATTCTCATGGTCGACCTAGCAAAAGATGGCAAGTAGTCATAGGAACAACATCACATAAGATGGTATCTTCATACCTTCCTAGACGAAAACTGATGTAGACTTGTTTATTAATAGCCAACTCTCCTTGTTCATTTATCCATGATATTTTATAAGGAGCGGGGTGATCTATCAAGTCTAGTTGTAATTTAGTAACCATTTCTAGACTAGCAATGTTACAACAACTACCACCATCTATGATTAAATTACACACTCTATCCTTAACAACACATCTACTACGGAAAATATTTTCTCTTTGCTCCAAATTTAGAGTCCTCAAGTTTTTCAAAGCATCAGGGAGTTTAGAGATACTCCCTTTCTTTGATTCGCCATCCGATGGTTGGGTTGTGTCCTGTCCTCCTTTCCTGGTGTTGACATGATTCAAAACATTTAAACTCGTTAAGGTTAGTTAAAGAGAAACTCTTAAGCTACCCTCTTCAAGTGTTTCGCTCGGTAACCTATCTTGTAAGCTTCGCAACTTCCTCTTAGCCGGTTTGCGAGGATCACTATGAATCTACAAGAAAAATGTCTCAAGCAATCAACAGGTTATTGCGTTCAGGCAAAAAAACAAGGAGAACAAACCAAGATCTCAAATGGAAAAGGCCTTTTATGTGGTGATAGCTAGAAAAGCAAAACTAATCTCGCCTGCAAATTTCTCAACCAACATTTCAATAATCTCAATTAAAAGATAATTTGCGGCCTTTTAAAAATTAAAATACAAAAAGGAAAAAAAAAAGGAAAAAGGGAATAAAAAGGGAAAAGGTAATAAGGGAAAAAAAGAAACAAGCAAAAATGAAAGGGAAGGCAAAAAGAAACAAGAGAAATGATAAAAGGAAAAAGGGAAAGGTAAAGGAGAAGGAGTGCAATTTATGGTTGCCCTGCAGCGATATAGGGAGCTCCCAGAAAAGCAAATATATATCAATTAAGCTCAAAGGGACGCCTGCCAAAACAAACTCGAACAAGATGCACAACCGCAAAAACTGAATGACTTAGCTCGCAAGTAACGTCTTTTCTTTTCTTTTTTCTTTTTTTTGTACGGCCTTTGGCCTTCTTCTTCTTCTTTTTTTTTTTTAACTATGGACTTGCGAGACTAACCACGGGCGGCGGGTGGCAGCGGAGCGGCGGCGGAGCAGCGGGCCGGCCGGCTGGCGGCTGAACCTCTTCGGCTCGGTTCAGATTTTTTTTTTTGATCTAGGTTAATGGGCCGAGATAGGTCGGGTTGGGCCTGTTTGACAAGGCCCGGCGGCTAGGGTTAGGGTTTAGCGACGGCTAGGGTTTTGGGTAGGGTTTCGAGGGGGCGACGGCTGCGGCACGGAGAGTGAAGCTCGGCCGGGATGGAGGTGCGGTTTCGGCCGAAACTGAGGCTGGGGCGGCCGAGATCAGCGGTTGGAGTAAGGTGGCGGCTGGTGCAGCGGTGACTGGGTAGGGCGGGGGCCGGCGAAGCAGCGGGAAGAGGGCGGCGGGGCGTTTTTGTGGTGGTGATGGGTGAGGTTCCGATCAAAACGAGAAACGATCGAATCTTAGACAAAAATATGTATTAAAATCAACAATAGGCCACAAAAATCCTTCTTTTCAAGAAATTGAATGCGGAATTAAAAATCGCAGAAAAATAACGAGAATAGTGGAAACTAACCGTTACGGATTCTGCTCCGGTGACTCTTTTTGTGTAGAACTTCCTTGACGGATCTTGAAAGCTCGAATTTTTTTTGTGTTTTATATAAGACGTGAATATGGTGTTGATGAACCTGAAAGCTCTGATACCAATTTGATACGGGGTTAGCCGTCAGTTGGCCCGATCTTTTAACACCAAGACTCGAAATGAAGAAAATGAATAAAAAGATGAAAACTTGAAATAAAAAGATGGAGGAATGATCCAATGATTGTGAAGGATCGATAGATGGATAGATCTGGTCGAACCCTTAAGGCAACCAAGAGCACGATAGGGAAACAAAGGCCCTAACACACAACTTGGAATGACTTGAAGAAGCCCTTCCGCTATAATCTCACACAGAGGGGAAAGCGATTGTCCCCAAAGCATGAGAAGTCACCCGGAGATGATTAAGAGCATCAACTTGCCAATCCAAGTGACACAACTCAAAACAGCACCAAAGTTGTTGGGAAACGGATTCCGCTCACACAGTAAGGTGTCTCGATTCCACGAGAAGAATATGGGATAGAAGAGAAAAATACTCGAAAGTACTTGTGTTTAATTTCAATCAAAGCTGACCAAGGAGGACGTCCGCCCTAGACCTTATATAGGCTAGAGGTGCGTCATCTAGGGTTTCTTACGGGCTATGGGCTTGATCCAAGATCGAGCTCAATCTAGCTTAAAGAGATAAGATCAAATCTCCAAGAGATAAGATCAAAAATAAAAGGGAAATAAAAATAAACTAATGGGCTAAACTAACAAGTCTTAAAAAGCCCAAAATAAATAATTAAAAGCAAGCTCATCTTTTATTTAAAAAATGTCCGAGAATGGGCTTTAAAATAATAGATCTGATTAAGACCTTATTTAATAATAAATTAAGCCCAATTAGCTCTAAATAAAACGTCCAACTCCTTGGACATGCAACTCCATGCTTCTTGACATCGAATCCTCATCCTTGCCCATGCATACATGATCATGCATGTCATCTCCCTTCTCCAATCAAAGGTCTTCAATGTATCTCCGGAAATGGTCTTCTCATCACTTTCATGAATAATCTCCTTAACATGTTGAGGAATGTCCTTAATTCTTCCTCTCCTTCTCCTTAGAGTGATCAACACTCCGTGCTTCCTAGCTTCCATGCTCATGATCTCCATTCGGGCTAGGTCTTGAGATGCTCCTGCATCAACTTGTCTTCTTCCAATGGCGTTATCACGTCTTTTGCATATGTTTCTTCTCCTCGGAGAAAGGTTGCAAATAAACCCGAAGCTAAGTAGAGTACGCTCCCGCTTAATACCTAAGAGAAGATATGTGGCAAATGAAAGCAAATTTATTGTGTTTCTACCAAACATGGCTTGTGTTATTCGCCCCCCTTCAAATCTCCCATAATTGTAAGAGTCTTCTTGAGAAGGATATCTTGCTCTCCTACTCATTCTGTCAAACATTTGGTGGGCAAACTGAATTCAATGGTTCAAATGAAGAACCAAAACAGGCGGTGGAGGATGACCACTAGCGTGACTTAGGCGACAACGGTAGTGGCTACTGGTGGCGGATATGGTTCGAATGTGTAACTCCAAGAATATGGCTGAGCACACGAGGATGAGGTGCTTCAGTTCTCGACTCTAGTTTGTTCCAGCGAAAGTCGAGCGAGGAGAAGACGAATGATGGTTGTGTTAGAACTTCCCGATGAGGTTCGCTACAAGCGTCGGAAGATTGGAGCGGAGGTTGGCTTCTTCGGTCTTGGTGGAGCTCGAGCGAGGCAACTTAAGACTTCGAGTCTAGGTGTGGATCGAATCCGGTAGCGATGAACAGTAAAAACGAGGAGGAACCAAGCCTTTACAAATTCAGGGCTCGTTTGGTATCGCTAGGAATCATTTTCGGTAACGGAATGATTCCGAATCAATCAAAAACTTTGTTTGTCTAAAAGTCTTTTTACACATGAAAGTAATTTAATCATTTTCATTTTCATTCCTTCTCCTCAACCGATTCCATTCCGTTTCCATTCCACCACTCCAACCAAACGGGCACTCATTCTAAATCGATTACCAGAAATGTGAAATTGCTTGAATTTGTGGTTGAATTCATCTCTTATGGATTTCAAGGAAGATGAGTTGAATTTGGAGATTTTTGTGTTCATTTAATTAGGTTTAAAACCACTTTGGTTCAATTTTATATTCTATTTAATGAACCAAAACTTGTCTATAGAGTACAAACTATTAAAATATTAGCAAAGTGAGGCCCAATGATGAGAAAAGTAATGGAGCCCTAGTTTTGAAGACGGAGGGTTATTAAGGGTGGTTTCTAGTAATTTTGCATTTAACGAGTGGTTAAGTGCAAATAAACCTATTACACGGGTGGTTTTCGGGTCTTTAGATTACAATGTTAAGGATCGGACCAATCAATAAATTTCTTGGTCTTTTTTTTCAATCAATCAACGCGTTTAAAAAACAAGAATTTTTATTTCCCCTTCAAAAAAATAAGGCTACTTTTCAAAATTACTTTAAAAGTAGAGTTATTTAATACAATTGTATCTTATTTGAACTTAATAAAAAGTTATAGTACTAAATGTTTTGTCGCTAAAATATCAAAATAATCAGCCTAAAATGCGATTGTACAAGTATTAAACTAGTAAAGCTAAAAAGAATTAAAGGATTGGTAGAGCTTTTTTCAGAATTTTTCCAAAAATATATAACCAAATGTGATTGTACAAGTATTAAAATTTCCGTTACATAACCAAATTGCCTCCATCCTCATGAACAATATTATTGATTATGTTACTAACGGGTTTTTTTGATGTATTTGTGTGTTTCTTTTTTTTTGTATTGTAGTTCATCGTGACGGTTAGACTGTCTGTTGATCCTTTTCGACCTTTCGATGTACTAGACGACTTGTTGTCTAGTGTTTTCAAACTGATTCCATTTATAAAATAAATAAATAAATAACATTATTCATTACGTTACTTGTGATAACTCACAGTTCAATGCCCTCCTGTTTAAGTATCTAATTTGAATCCTTATTGTTCAAGCAACATAAAAACTTTAGACATTAGTGCATAAAAGCTTCATGCAATAGGTCCTATTTAATTGTAAATTATTACTGTTTGATTTAGTTTATAAACATGTGTTGAATTTTTGTATGCGTATACAACTTGTACATTGATTTATTTTGCTACGAGTTTATATGGGTTTATAAACAACTCAAACATAAATTTTTCAGACCAAAATTATTTTTCCATGAATGAGTTTAGTTTTTATTTAAAATCTAATTTTAACCTTGTGCTTTTTCATTATAATATTCTTTGTTCATCATTGGGTATTCAATGTTATTCTTCGATTTTTTTGGGACATTAGTGTCCTTTGAAATAAAATAAATCCAAAATAAATTTCAAGTAAACAACCTTATCTGATTTATTCATATAAACCAACTGAGTTATAAACCCAAAAATAAACTATAAACTCATTTAATTTATAAATTCAAAAAAAAAAAAACAAGTAAACAAGCCCTAGTGAAGAACTTAACATTACTCAAAAAACAAAAAACAAACTCAAAATTCAAAAAAACAACTCATATGAGGCTATCCTCAAAAAACAAAAAACAAACTCAAAATTCAAAAAAACAACTCATATGAGGCTATCCTTTGCGATTTGTATGTCCGGAACGACAATATTTTTTATATCAATTAAAAGGGGATAATATCATTATCAATCTCATTTGTGTGCGTTTTACTAAATCAAACTATATCTTGATACTCATACCTATGTTTGGTATAAGAGTATATGAATATCAAACTGATATCTTATATACTTATAATACACATTTTCTCTTGTTTTGAAATACTCCAAAAAAATATATAAAGTGATATCAAATATATAAAACCGCTCCTCTCTCTTCTATTATTCCTCTCCTAAACAAAGATATCAGATATCAACTCATATTCATATCTCGATATCACATACTCATATCTTAATACCCATATTTTAATCGTTTTTTTTTATAATAAATTTATTGTCAAATAACACCGGTTTATACATTTTTAACATGAGATAGGAGACTAAAGAAAAATAGAAATGAAATTGGAAAACTGTATTTTATAATTATGACAAAAGTGACTTTCGTTTCCGGTGGGATGTTTTTTTTTCATTTAAATTTTATTTATATCAATTATATTTTTGAAATTAAGTTAAAATATCGAGTAAAACCTTTTCCTTTTTCCAAAAATATTAGAACAAAAATACTGTATTTATGGAGTTCCACCGAACTGTTTCCTTCCCTATGAACAACATTATTCATTATGTTACTTGTGATACCTCCTGACACTTATAGCTTATAACGGCATGCATGTTTTTCTTCTTAAAATGAGGATACAGTATAGTATACACATACATATCATATCATGAGATTCCCCGGTTGCACTGAGGGCTCTCATTATCAACAATTTCATCCTCGATCTGCCGCCTCCAGAACGAGGGTTTTCGAGTTTTCTTCCAATCCATGCTGCTCAGATTTCCTTTCAGAAGCTGTAAAGCCTGTGAAATATGTATATATCTTAGAGATGAAGCAAGATATCACAATTTTATCCTTGTTTTCTACTTCTCTTATCTTTTAATGCTCACTTGAAGACCCTACCGGCCCACCCGAAACGCTTTTGGCTTAAGATTTGATATAGTCATATAGATTTGTTTGGTGATCAAAACACTTGATAGCTCTGTACCTGACTCATTGTTGGCCGACGAATTGAAGACCGTTGTACGCATAGAGAGGCTGTTAACAGCATCAGATTCATCTGTTTCGCGTCGTAGTCTTTTGCAAGAGTTGGATCAATGAGCTCCTTCACATTGCTCTTCTTCAGCAATGGTTTTGCCTACATTTTTATAAGACTCTTAGTATGTATAATGTAAAGAGTTTATTAAATAAAAAAGGAAATTTCAAATGATATCTCTATACTTTTGACATATTCGGATTTTGCCCAAGCAATTTTCAGTTTTCGGATGGTGCCCCTAAATTTTAGACTTTTTTGGATTATACCTTCTATCATTTATCCATTAGTATTTTGAGGGAAAAAAAAATACTTTTAATAGTCATTAAGGATATATATAATTTATTGAATGAAAAACTTTTTTTTGATTTCCTTATAGAACTAATAGAAGGGTATAATCTGGAGAAATCTAAAAACCCAGGGACAGTGGAACACTATCCGGAATTTCCCAAGAAATATATATATATATATAAAAAGTTTACCCAAAGAACAAGGCTTTGCTGTGAGCAATCTAAGGCTCTACGACCAGTGATCAGCTCCAACAGCAGCACACCAAAGGCAAAAACATCAGTTTTCTCGTCGACTATTCCATGCATCAGATACTCTGGAGCAAGGTAGCTGCAAATTTCAGGTGTAAATTCTATTAAACGCACCATTAACCGATGAAATAAGGTTAGCTCAACTCGGGTTTTTGCATACTGTTATATCACACTGAGAAAGATAAGAACAAAATACCCAAAAGTGGCAACACATACCCGAAAGTGCCTTCAAATTTTGAGACTGTATGATGAGTCCATTTTTCTGGCAACCATTTTGCAAGCCCAAAATCACAAATCTGCATTAATAAAAATAATCTGAAATTTCAAAAAAAAAAAAAAAAAAAAGAAGCTGTATGTCTGCAAGAATTTCATATGTGCATTACCTGTGGCTCAAAGTTTTTTGACAGCAAGATATTCGCGGCTTTGATGTCTCTATGAATGATTCGCCTTTGACAGCGTTCATGTAAATACATCAAGCCCTCTGCTACTCCAACTGCCACCTTATACCTCACATGCCATCTTAGTATCTCCTTTGAACCTGTAAAATAAAATGTCGTCTGATCATCAATTTACATAGAATTGATGCAATTTGTTCAATTTTTTTTTATATACTCACCGTGTAAAAGAGAAGCCAAGCTTCCAAGCTCAGAATACTCAAGAACAAGGTGCATTCCGCCTTCAGCACCATAACCGATAAGCTTCGTTGTGTTCGGATGGTTAACATGTGCCATCATTCCAAGCTCAGCTAGAAAATCTGCAGTTTTCTCATCTGTTGTTCCTTTCATAAGACGCTTGATCGCCACTATTCGTCCATCATGCAATCGGCCTTTGTAAACCTCGGCGTAACCTCCTTTTCCAATCAAATTCTCTACAAATCAACATAAGAACATACATATATCCTTAGTTTCTCAAGATATTATGATTTATGATGATCAAATTAAAAAAAAAGACTACTCATATTAAGAAATTTAAAAGGTAGTTAGGGTTCAAAACACAAGTATTGAGAACAAGAGGGAGTAATGTATTTACCTTGACTGAAATTCTTCGTGGCGGATTGAAGCTCGGATAAGGTGAAGCTTCTAGAAGGCGAATCACAATCGTTGAATCCGCGATTACTAAAGTAATCTCCTGTCACAAAGAGCCTTTCTCTCATACTACTGCTCCATCTTGACAGCTTAAGAATGCTCAATGGAGGATGAGCAATTGAATCTGTAGGTAATTGGGTTTTGGATTTGGTTCTTAATGTTTGAATGAATCCAAGCCAACGTGAAGTCTGCTTTGAATCACTCTTACGAAATTCAGATTCCAAAGTAGCGTCCTTGGATGAATTTGAGTTTGAATCGTCAGTTTCCTGGGTTCGAAAATAGTCATCAAGAACACCAACAGGAGAGCTTGAATCTTGCCTGGATTTCTCAATACCCTTTTCAAATTCAACAATTACCCATTACTAATTAACATCCAAATTCACTGATATGACGATAAAACTACACTGTTACAGTGTTAATTACCTTTGACATCTTGAAAAACCCAGTTGAAAACAGAGAATCTCCTGTTCTTTTCTCCTTTTCCTAGGTTGAAATTGACCTCTAAATTCCCAGAAAATGAAGAAAATATTCAGGTAAAAGAAAGTGACTGAAGAACACACAAAATAAACCATAAATTCGAAATTCTAATCAGAAAATGAGGTTTTTAATCATTAACTAAACTCAAAAATTGAATACGAACCATGAGATAAGTTGAGAAAGACGAAGAGCTTTCTTGAATCTTGAAGAAGCCTGTTCAATTTCTCTTCTTTAAGCGGTTACCAGTTGACGAATCAGACAAAGCTTTGAAAAGATTTTAATACAAGCCCATCAATTGCAGACCCTACATTGCACATTCACTCTCTCTTCGAATTCGTTTATTTTTGTAAATAAAAATGTTATCTTGGGAGATTGTGGAAGCAAATTACTTGCAATGATATTATGTAGTGTGTGTATGAAGGCAAAGGTCTGGGCTGTCGTCTTTAGCGTCCGTACGTCTATGTGGTGTCAAATTAGGATACCCTCTTTGTTTTTCATAGGGGGGACTGAATTATATGACACGTGTCGATTCGTTGATACGTGGGCCCCTCGGTACTCGTGTCGGTAACGGTAACTATCCGTTGTCTTCTACGGAGTATTGTGTTTTCATGCTTGTGGAATACAAATATGCGGTTGCATTTTAAACGTTACTTGTGACTTGTAAGAGGTTGCTACCAAATTTGTCCTATATTAAAAATATGTTACAAATTATGATAATATATATATATTAATTTAATTTTTTTTCGTTATAAGATATATTCCAGCTCTTATGATAAAATTAATTATTTTTTACTCGTCATTTTGATTAAATATAAATCATCACAAATTTTATCATGGTTTATGATAACGTTACATTATGTTCGAAGAGGAAGTTACAAACCTTAGAACTTAGAAGAGAAAGACTATGAAAATGTATTGCTTGAATTGAAATAATGGAGTTTTGGTTGAAAATGATAGCTAAAATTCGTTGTACACTTGTACCTCTTCCCTTTTTAGTGATTGTACAAAGTATTTGAATTATTTTAAAAAACTTATATACACGATATTCGTTTTACTAACGTTGTCAAGCAAATTCACAATCTAACGGCACCACCTCTTTGCGTCTATTTTTTTTTCTTGATTTTTTTTAAAAATGACGTCATCGTTCACTGGACGCTGTCGGATTACGAATTTATTTGACGTTAGTAAATCAAGCACCGTGAATACAACACGTCCTGAGTTAATATCATATAAATGATTTTTTTTTAAAATATATTTGTAATTAAATGTTATATATTGGTGAGTAAAATGAACCTTTTATATTCTTTATACATATTACATATCAATTATTTAGCACAAATAAACTATGTAGAAAGGTGAACGAGATTATCACGCAAAAATGAAGAAAGTAACAAGTACTGAACACCTCAATTTGAAAAAGAACGAGGACGCCTAAATTGAAGATATGATAATTTATCAATGCTTAAACATCTTATTTTATATAAAGTTAAGATGAAGGCTGTATTGGGTATGCTTTTGAATTTCTGAAAACTTGTAATCATTTGGCTTAAGAAATTATTGGATAGTTTCATAATCTTCATTAACTTTCCATTAGTTTTTTTTAGAAGATTTTTAATTTAACTTTCATTTATTTTGGATAGATTTTTAGTAGAATATTAAAATAAGGTACAACTTTACCTCCTCTTTTATTATTTGTATATTTTTGTTTATCTCTTTTTATTAATCCTTATCCTAAAATAAGGATTTTGCTCATTTAATACTCTTATTCAATAGTGTCATATTTATTTAATTAAATTTTGATAAGGATAAAATATGGTAAATTTAATATTTTGAAAATGTAATTCCTTATTCATACATTATGTAAGTATGTAAGTATCTTGCCACAAAAATAGACCAGAAAAAATTGTTAAATTGTTTATCTATTTTTTTTAATAACAAACAGTCAAATGTAGTAAAATTAAATAGCTATAATTATCTACGTGTATAATGAGGATTTTGCTCAATTCTCGCATTCAATACTCCCATATTTGTTTAATTAAATGTTATCAATGATTAAAAAGATATGGCAATTTAGTATATTGAAAATGCAATACATTATATAACAATCTTGCCTCAAAAATGGAGAATATTCCAAAATAAAATTGTTAAATTGTTTATTTACTTTTTTATTATTATAAAAGAGACAAATGTAGTAAAATTAAATGTTGGTGTATTGTGAAATAAAACAATTGAAAAATAGTCAAATTTGGTAAAATTAAACATCTATCCTTATTTACATGTAACATAGTGTTTAGAGTACTAAATGCTCTTATTCAATATAATCATATTTATTTAGTAGAATTTATATAGGTTTTGAAAATTATGTACATGTAAAATAAGTATTTTGTTTAATAAATGCTATAAGTTTAAATATTGTCAAATGGATTTGGTTAAATGTAATGAGAGATTAATAGCTATGATAACATACATGTAAAATAAGATTTTTTTTCTAACAAAAACTCTTATCTAATAGTGTCATATATGTTTTGTTAAATTTTGTTAAAAATGTAAAGGAAAAGGATTAGTTAAGGTACACAATAGATTTGTGGTGTAGATTTAAGGAGTAATCTTGATCGTTGATTCACTTGATCAGATGGTCTACATTCATTCACACTATTTAATGATTTAGAAAATGCGCGGTATAATTTTACAATTTTTAGAAGATACGGGTATAATTTTTTTTCTTTTGAAAATTTATTTTATAAAAGAGGATGTACTGATATTTTGAAATTTTCATTAAAAAAGCTGTAATAGTTATTATCTCAATTCAATTCATTGAAAAATTTATACTGTTATTTCTAGTATATATTTTTTTGAACCTGCTAGTTCTAGTATATATTTTTTTGTATTGAGTTCATGTATTGTTTTATTAATTTAATAGTTATGAATTTATTTAATTTTTTACTGAACTAATTAAACACAATGTTTGAACTACACTACACAATGTTCGAACTAATGTCGTACTTGAAAAAAAAAAATTTAAATAAAATGTACACAATTTTGAACGAAAAAAAATGTTCATAAAAAAATTGACACATGTCGCACGCACAATTAATGATCCGTAATGTCGTACTTGAAAAACCTCTATGCACCTTATATCTACATATAAAATAGGGTTTTAGAACACTAAATGCTCTCATTCAATATAATTTTATTTATTTAGTAAAATTTTATTATTGGTTTAAAAATTATATACATGTAACAAGTATTTTATTTTGATAAATGATTTTATTTTAAATATTGTCATAATATTTTGGTTAAATTTTATGAGTGATTAAAACTTATAGTAACATAATATTTATATACATGTAAAATAAGAATGTTTCCTAACAAAACTCTTATATAATATTGTCGTATTTATTTTTTAAAAATTTGTTAAAAACTGAAAACTAAGGTAAAATTAATAATTTTAAATTATAGTTATTATTTATATCTTAAATATCCCATTAAATATTATAAATTTTACAATAATGTTACATGATAAATAAATTTATATTTGTAAGTTCTTGTGCAAGTTAGACTTGCGGTGTTATTCCTCTTGTTCGGTAATTTGCAAGTTATGTTTTTGAGTTAGGGTGAATGGTGCAAATTTTCTTTTAATTATTTATTTTTTGTGTAATACATAGATAGAGGTACATTGACACTCTGTTTCTAGAATTAGGAATTTATGTATTTTAATTTGTTTTTTTTGAAAGTTATATTTATTATAAAAAACCAATTAACAATAGAGAAGTAACCCTAGTACTTATATGCTAGGTCATGTATTTTCGCATTGTTGATGTGGGAAAATTTTCTTTTTCTTTCCTACATCTCAACATTTTTCCCGTTTTCCCGTTTAAGGATTTTATGATGAAATTTCAAGGAATGACGTGTTGGGTTCAAATTTATGAGAAAAAAAAAAATCACAATTATAAAGAGAATATTAAATATAATTAATTTTACATAAATAATTAAATGGTTGAAAATCCAACGTATAATTACATGGTTACTCCTATTTTATATTTATAATTAGAATCGAAGAGTTAGGCCTATATTTATGGGTGGCTTGACGTATAATTCAACGGAATTAATGATTCATGCATGAGTGCATGGGAAGTAGATTTCCACCCCCAAGTTGTAATCATTCGTACCTATAATGAATCCTAAAGCCCTAAGTAACTTCCAACTAATCATATATACTACTTTTTCAATTTTTATTTGATTAGTCGATTTGTTTCATCCTTATCGACTCAATTCATTGATTATTTGAAAATTAAAGAGATATGGCAAATCTTATGCGTAGTCAAGGAGAAAGATCTCATCTAGGTGTGTAATCAAGGCTTAATCTCTGGTGGTATTTTTTGTGTAGTACATCTAACTTGAATAAATCACATATAAAATAATGTAAGATAACATTTATATACAATAAAGTTAAAAATATTCTATTTTTATAATGGAAAGCGGTTCGATGTATTAGAGGTCATGTATCGAGAATCGAAAGGCCACAAAATTTGGTAGACAAATTAACCGTCATGAAAAACTACAACAAAGGGGAAAAAAACAAGCACAAAACGTTCTTTATTTTTAAAAGAGAAGATTTATATTTTAACACATGTTTTATAGTATAATTAAAATAATGAACATTCCCATCAGGCACAACTCACTCCTTGGACACGAGCTTCTGAAACACTACAATCGATCCTCCATCTCCCCTCGCTGCTTAATGAAAGTCGATATCTGCAAAGCTTTTGATAATGTTGACCACAATTTCCTTCTGAATCTCCTTAGGGGCTTTGGTTTCAATGAAACCTTTGTCACGTGGATCAAAACCTACATCACCACTGTCTCATACTCCGTGAATGTCAATGGTTTTTATGAGGGGTTCTTTCAAGGGGAAAAAGGCCCCAGGCAAGCCTGTCCACTCTCCCCATACCTCTTCACCATCGTCATGGAATACCTTTTATGCATCCTACAGGAAAAAACCACCAATCCAGACTTCATCATCCCATGTGTAGGAAAAACCGCATCACCCACATTATCTTCGCCGATGACCTGCTTCTCTTTAGCCGTGCCGATCCCATTTCGGTCCTAATCCTAAAAAATGGACTTGACGAGTTCACTTCCTTCTCTGGCCTTGAGACAAACTGGGACAAATCCTCTATTCTCTTCGGGGGAATTCCGAACCATGACCGACTCCGTATTGCATCGGCCAACGGATTCACCATTGGAAACCTCCCTCTAACCTACCTCGGTCTCCCATTGGGCTCAAGCAAGCACAACCCCTCTGATTACACCCCTCTTATCCAAAAAATCAATTCAAAAATCTCTTCCTGGAGCTCCAAGAACCTCTCCTATGCGGGGAGACTCCAACTCATCCAATCTGTCCTCTTTGGTATACAAAACTACTGGTGCAATGTTCTCCTCCTTCCTAGGACGGTTGTGAGGAAAATCAGGAGCCTACTCCGGTCTTTTCTTTGGTCTGGCTCCACTACTGGGAGAAGAAGCCTGGTGGCCTGGAACAATGTTTGTAAGCCCAAGAACGAAGGTGGACTGGGCATAAAAGAGATACTCTCCTGGAACGTCACCTACATTGCCAAACTCATTTACGAGCTTGACTCCTACTCAGATGATAACTCCAGTATCTGGTGTCGATGGGTTCACTCAAATCTCCTCCAAAACTGCTCCATCTGGAACATCAACATCTCCGGTTCCCAAAGCTCCACTTGGCGTGCTATTCTCCAGGTTCGAGACAAGCTGCTCACCAAAGGATCCCAATCCTTCATCACCTCTCTGATGGCTGGCACAAATCGCACCTTCAACGGCAGTAATATCTACAACCTCCTACGAAGCACTGGCCCTACAGTTTCATGGAACACTAACATCTGGGGTAACCTTAATGCTCCAAGATGCAGCTTCATTTCTTGGCTTGTTGCTCTCGGAAAACTTCCAACCAATTTCAAACGTGTCTTGTGGGGAATCTCCAACTCCAAACTCTGCCCTGTTTGTAAATCTACCGATGAGACTGAGGACCGTCTTTTCCTGCAATGCCCACCTTCCAAAGAAACTCTAGACATCCTCCTCAAATGGCTTCACATTTCACTAAGACATAACACCATCTCTGACTGGCTTGATTGGCTCGGTACTTCCAAAAGCAAGAACAACTTCAAAGTCCAGTTCAGCACTACCACCTTCACCACCTACTTTTACTTCACCTGGAGGAGTCGTAACAGTCTGGTCTTCAACAACACCCCCATCAACCCCCTCACGAATGCCAACAGAATAATGTCACACGCCAAGCTCCTTGCCTCAACAATCTGGACAAAACACTCCCCTAATAGTCGACAATGGATGAATCACTTTGGGATCTCTTAGTACTTTGTATTACTACTTCAATGTATTTCCTCACCTCTTTCCCGTTCTCCAGGCATCTTAACACTATGTACTCCTCTTCCCACCTCTTTGTACTCTTCTCCCTCCCATCTTAACACGTAACCCACTCGGTTTCAAAAAAAATAAAATAATGAACATTCTTATGATTAAATTATGTGTTTTTATTGTAAATAATTATAAGGTTGTCAACTTATCGTATATAATTATTCCAATTATAATGTTCGTGTCATCTCGTGAAAACACGGATACTATGCTAGGTATACCTAAATTTCACCTAACTATGATTTAAATTCCTAATTTGAAAGAAACAAGCAAATGATGTCATATATATATATATATATATATATATATATATATATATATATATATATATATATATATATATATATATATATATATATATATATATATATATATATATATATATATATATATATATATATATATATATATATATATATATAGGATTGTTATTTACTCAAATAGTATACTCAATTTAACTTGCATAAAGAATAGATTTCCATGCGGAGTAGGAGTGTTTTCCTCGTTCCTAGTGGAGTGCACCCCGATGCTACAATTTCATGTAAAATTCAAACGTTGTTCCAACGTCATGATTCGATCTAACCTTTGGATTTTGGATTATATTTAGTTTAGGACACACCATATATGCATGTTTTCTGTTGTGGAACGTCCTCCCATTCTAAGACTCACATGCTCTCCGTCATCCCCACGGACCGATCTATCGATTCCTTTAGCCTAATCACAGTTTTTCGTTTCCGCCTCAACAAAATTACATAATTTGAAAATACTTACCGTATCTACACTTACCCCCCGTTTGGTTGTAACTCCGAAAACGAAAACGGAATGGAAATAAATCTAGTCCACATTGATACCTTGTTCATGAAATCATTCCATGTCATTTAATGCAAAATGCACTTGCTTACTCCCATTTTGTTACCCTATATAGTATCAAAATTAATATATCAATTTATACTCAATTGCTTCAAACAACAAGGAATGATTCCCAAAAACTTCATGAACATGGGTGTACGTATAGACTAGATACGTTTCCATTCCGTTATGAACATGGGTGTACGTATAGACTAGATACGTTTCCATTCCGTTTCTGTTTCCGGAGTTCAAACCAAACGGGCCCTTAGAGTTTATCTCACTCATCAATCATCACATACGTAACCAACCGAAAATAAATTAAATAATATTCAATTCATTTAGAGCAAGACAAATTTAACTACATATAGTAACGTACCAACCAAAACGAGCATTACTTTCTAGCTTCTAATTCTAAATAAAGTATATTCTATATCATAAGTAGAAAAAATATACATATGTGGACATGAAATTAGCATATGATTAATAGTATAACGTTTTATAATAAATAAAAAGTACCCATTGTGTGTATTTCATGATTGCATGGTTGTGGAATGTCCAAATGAATGAAGTACATTGAGCTTTATCTTATCTATATATACATATATATGGTAATATGGCATCAATCATGAATGATAATATCGACAAAAAGTTGACATGATTAAAACGATAGGTAAGTACTGTATAAGACTTAATTATATAATAATGGTGGATGGTAACACATAGTTAGTTGAGAGTTGAGTGAGCTTGAGCTTGACCTACAATTCTTCGATTAAAGTTACATCTCAGCAACTTTTAATAAATGTTACGTACCCACCTTGTCGCACCCCTACTGGGTTTCGTAGTTGGGTTGTTTTTCTACCTAGTGTTTAATTATATAACGGGATTGCTCTTCGATTGGACGGAAGAGGCAACATGTTCGAGTGTCTCTCGTACACATGGTGTATGCGTCCCGCACTCACATGATAGTAAACGAAAGAGACAATGCGCTCGCACTACGAGTGTGCTTTTCGGACACATTGTGCATCCATCCCGAATTTGCATTTGTCTATCGAATTACGGGAAATAAAATCACTCTTGTATAATTTGATTGGTTAACCATGAGAAGTAGAACTTATTATAAGCTAGTTACTTTTTTCTTTTAAATAACTTATATAATTTTTAAAATTTATGAAAGTAGTATAATATGTTTGGTTTGATATAACTTATCTTAAACGTTATAATTAATCTTGTTATAAAATAAGTAATGGTTATTATTAAAGGTACTTAATGTCCCATAGGGTAAGTATGCTCCAAGTAAGTGCCCTAAAAAACGCTCTCATGGAACTTGTAGGAACGGAACCTGCTGGAACAAGGGTTAATCAGCACAGTAAAACACATAACGATGATAACGAACATACAAGGAGTAACAAGAAAACCAAACGCTCACTCAGGGGTTGGAACGACGACCAAGAGGTGGAAATGAAGCTTACTAGAAGGGCAAATGGAAATGACCCAAAGGAGATAGATAACACACTCTGGGATGACCAAATTGAAGATGACTAGCTATTTAGTGGACGATGAACCACCAAAAGAAATCGACCCGAAACATCAAGTGATTCTCTGATGAGGGACCATCCTCTATGCACCCTATACAAGGACCTGACCCTCCCAAATGACCCATCACTCGAGATATGGCAAAGGAAATACAGGATGATGCTTCTAGGAGGTTTGTTTCCCTAGCGTTTCATGGCGACATGCAGGAACCGCATCACTCTCCGGAAGGTATAGTTCAACTCATGACCATTTCAGCTTCATGTCCACAAGAAACAAGGCCATGTAAACGTTGGAACGATCTAGGGAAGCGTCTAAAGTAGAGTCGTCCAAAGCTAGCGGCAAGGATGTGGCGGGTTGTCAAGCGTTCGGCGAAGCAGGAGTGTCAAGTGTCGAGGTGGAAAGACAGGCGTCAGACAGAGTGACAAGCGTCGAGGCGGGATGCCGAAGGCCGAAGCGGAGCACCTAGCGAGGAAAGCGCCGAAGCCGAAGGAGTTCCTTAGCGCCAGCGCCAGGGTGAACCCTAATTTGCGCTGGCGTGTGTCCTAATTTTGCCGAAGAACCCTAGAAGCGCCGGACGAACCCTAATTTGTGCCGATATGTCCTAATGGCATTTTAAGCACATTTTTGAGATACTTTATACATCTTAAGCTCTTAAATATTTTTAGGTGTATTTTTAGGTTTTTGTTATTTTTTGTTTTGTTTTAGGAAAGAAGGCTCTTTAGACACTTTAAATTGCCTTCCTTAGTTTCTTTCTAGGCAGTTAGAATTTTGATGCATTTTCAAGAAATTGTTATTTCCTTTCTCACGTACAAAACTTCAATCAAAGAGAGCTTGGTTGGAATTGGGTGTGAACGTCTAGCTTGGTTGATCTTTGTTTGTGTCAATCTATTCTAAGATTGGTGCTTTCAAGTTTCATCACTTGCCTCCTCCTTGTGCTTGCTTCATCATTGAAGCTTGTGTCAAGTTATAGTGTTGATTGGGTTGGGTAAAACATAGGTAAGGGTCTCGGCCTTTGGCCGGGGTTCTATCTAAAGATCTCATTGGTTCTTTCTTCTTGTTCCTTTTTCTTATTTGCGCCATTTGTTGAGTCTAATCTCGCGTCAAGTCTTTGTGCATATTTTCCTTGTAAGCGTCCTTTTGGAGTAAATCCCTCACCTAGATCAGGCACCACGGGATATCCCCATATTAAGTGGTATTAGAGCTCAATTGGTGTTTGATTCAAGTGTCTTTCTCCGTCTAGTAAGTGTTTTGTCTTTTTTAGTTCTTTTCCTTTCCGAGTCTAGAGTCTTCTTGACATCTTGTTTCTCAAATTACTAGTGAGTTTTGAGTTTTGTATTTGCTTTTCTAACTTGTGTGTGATTGGTTGAGAAAGAGTTGTTCCGGTTACCTTCACCAAAATTTCCACCACCACCTACTCTCCCTAAACCATTTGGTCTATGTTTTCATCGGCCATCAAATCTCATAGAAACCATCATCCCACTCAAAATAAAAGAACTACCCACCCTTCCACTTTTAACTCAACCGTCATTCTTGTTACATCAAGAGGCTCACATTCACCCAAGATAATAGCAACAACAAAAACCTCTTCCTAGCTAGTAATTATCGAAAGTTTTATCTACTTTCTCTTGTAATTATTTTACTTTTGTTTGCCAACGTCAAAAAAAGAAAAGAAAGGAAAGAATAAAAAAAAAGAAAGAGAAAAGACATATCATGGTACTTTATTTTATGCACATTTTATGTGATTGGTATCTAGTCTAAGTAATACACAAAAGAAGAGAAGTCACGTTGCTAGTGAGCTTATCAAGGCTGCAAGACTACACCCTTCCTTTCAACCATCCGACCAAGCTATTCTTTCTACATACCATTTTTCCTTCCGGAACCAGTCTTCTCTAGTCATCACCTACGAGGGAGGTTAGTTTACAATAAGTCTTTCAAGTCTCACTCGTTTTCTAGTCTTCTCGTCGTTTTATTCTATCATTCTTCCCCTTAGTCCATCACTTGTTTCGAGTCACTCTTGTCTTTGAGTCAATTTTTTCTTGTGTGTGTGTTACCTCTACTCTCAACATACCCTACACTAAGGGCTGAGGAGTTGTCAAGCTGAAGCTAGGATATCAACCTAAGAGGCGTTGTCCCTTATAAAGCAACTTCCTAAAGAAGCTACGACAATCACCACCATTGAGAGGAGAGTAAAACACTGTGAGAGCTTATTATTACTAACCTTAACATCTTCATGTTGTTATTTGTTGTGAAGAATGTCTAGTCTTAGTAGGTCTCATGGAAGGGAGCTCATTTCACCGGAAGTGTTCATCTTGTTGAAGCAATTTTCGGATTTGGTGGCTAGCCTCTCGAAGAGAATGAAGGTCATGGAGTCTCGGACACCACCGCCACCCACGCCTCCCTTGAGGCCATCCATGGGGGTGAGAGGACCGTCAAATGTCACTCCTAGAGAAGCCACTCAAGAGCACCACCATAATAACCCACTGGGGTAAGGTAACAATCGTCTCACGCCTCCTATTAACACATATAATCCTTCTAGGTTTGTGGATGATTTTCAAGAAGCACATGATGAGAAAATGGAAGACGAAGCTTGGGAAGGAAACCCTAGAAGGTTCCAACACAAATATAGGGGTCGAGATAGGGAGAACTATAAAACTCACCAAGAACAAGATCGCCTAGGCAAGGTAAAGATCAATATCCCAATATTTGATGGCAAATGTGACCCGGACGTCTATTTGAAATGGGAGACCAAGGTGGAACAAATTTGGTCTTGTCACAACTTTGGGGAGCCAAGGAAGGTCCAACTTGCCGCCATATAGTTCAAAGGCTACACTTTGGCTTGGTAGGATCACTTGATCCTTGATCAAAGAGAGGAGACGAACTTAAGACCTGGATATTGTTACATGGGTTCAAATGAAGGCACTCATGAGGCTGCGTTTTGTGCCCCCACACCACCACCGAGAGCTGAGACAAAGGTTGGAGAACCTTAGACAAGGGTCCATGAACACCAAAGAAGCCTATACATCCATGCAAATGGAAATGGTCAAGGTGTCGATCAACATTAACTCTGATACCAATTTCATACGGGGTAAGCCGTGAGGTTGCCCGATCTTTCGACTCCAACACTTCGTAGGGAAGAAATAGAGGAAAATGACGTAAACAAAGGAAAAAAAGATAAAGAAAATGAATGAGTGATCCAGTGGTGGATCGATAGAGGGATATATCTGATCGAACCCTTAAAGCAACCAAGAGCACACTAGGAAACTAAGGCCCTAACACACAATTTGTAATGATTTAAAGAAGCTCTTCCGCTATAATCTCACAAAAAGGGAAAAACGATTGTTCCCAGAGCACGAGAAGTCACCTAAAGATGATTGAGAGCACAAACTTGCCAATTCAAGTGACACAACTCAAAATAGTCCAAGCTGCTTGGCGAATGAGAATCCACTCGCTCAGGGTTTGAATAGGATTCCCCACCTATTCGTTCTCGATTCCACGAGAGAGAAGCAAATACTGAAAGTACTCAATTTTGTGTTTGATAAATGAGTTGAATGACAAAAGACGACCAACCTATGCCTTATATAGGATGTAGGTGACATCCATCTAGGGTTCCCACATGGGCTACTCTATGCTAGAGGCTAAATCTAATATCGAGTCATAACTAACTAGAAGATAAGATAAGATAAGATCAAATCTTTAAGAGATAAGATAAAAACTAGGGTTGAACTAACAAACCTGAAAGTCCAAAACAATTAAATTAAACAAGCCCAATTATTTAAAAGAGTTCAAGATATGGGCTGAAAATAATATATCTAATTTAGCCTAATTTAGCACTTAAATTAGCCCGCAAATTCCTTCCTTCCCATGCAGCCTCACGTACTTCCTTCTCATGATTATCTCTCGTATCTCGGTCAAAGGTGACGACATCTCTCGTATCTCGGTCAAAGGTGACGGCATCCCGGTCTTCCTCTCTAGCTATTCGTCTCATCTTGTTCATGCTTCCGTCGGTACAAGGTGGTAAGTTTAGTCTGCTAGATGCCCCTGCATCAAATATGATTATGTCTTTGTTTACATCTTAATAACTTATGTATGTACAAGTTAGTCTCGATAATATCTTTTATCATTAGTGGATCTCGTTTAAATTAACAAATGTTCATAAGAATCTTTTCATATAAGTTGATCTCGTTTTAATATATAGATATTTATAAATATGATTATGTCTTTGTTTACAACTTTATAAGATATTTATTTTAATAATAAGATGTACAAGTTTTCAGATATAGTTTAATATAAGTTGATCTCATTAAATATCAGTTGATCGAATTTTAAGGTATAATATCTTATATTTTTAGTAAATGTGTACAAGTTTGTAAGATATGAATTTTAATAATAAAATGTACAAATTTATAAGATATAGTATATTAGATTTTAATGAATAAGTTTGAGCTTTGGAGTTTGGATTTTGGACTTTGAAGTTTGATGTTTAGATCATGCACTAGACTACTACTCTATTAGAGTGCTTAGATTGCTTACTACTTATTAATATAAACATGCAACTTCATTTGAATTTTCAGCCAGATCAGCCGGGTTAGTCGGGTCAGGCGGGTCAAAATGCAATCGTTTTGATCAGCCGAATATCTACTAAAAATGATCCGACCCGATTCGGCTAAATCAAATTCGGATACCAATATTTAGATTTCGGATCAAGCGGATCAACTAGATATCTGCAAATAATTATCCGATCCGATCCGGCAAAAAAACTCTCGGATATCCGGCCGGATATTGATCGGATACGGATCGATCTTTCACTAATTTTTTCCCCAAGATATCTGACTATTCGGATCGGATCGATCTGATGTCCATCCCTAGTGTTAGTGCTACCAACAATACTAGAATAACAAAGTAATGTGTCTAGGCATTGTCAACAACAACACAACACCAAAATAAGATGGATTTGTGTTGTCAACAATACAAAAAATACCAAAACAGGTTTGATTGTGCTGTCAATAACACCACAAACACCAAAACAAGGGTGTTGATGTTGTCAACGATACTAAAAACACCAAAATAAGTGTTGTTGGTATTGTCAACAACATTAGAATAACGAAATAATGTGGGTAGGTGTTGTTAGCAACAACACAACGCCAAAATAAGATGAGTTTGTATTGTCAACAATACAACAAACACTAAAACATGGGTGATTTTACCTTCAACAACATGACAAACATTCAAACATGAATGTTAACAACAACAAAACACTAAAATAAGTGGTGTTTGTGATGTCAACAACACTAAAATAACAAATTAACGTGTTTAGGTGTTGTCAACACCAATACAATATTTGACAAAACAACAAAATAATGTTATAGTTATGTCAAACAAACTATTTTTCCATTGTCAAAAACATAAAACACACTCAACAATGAAGAACTACTAGAAAACCGATAAAAACAATATCAAAATCAATTATTCTATTACTTTCAACAACTTAAACAAATCCAACACAAATTTACACATAAATGCATATCAAAAATGAAAAATAGCTCATATACCGAGTTCACAATCCTAATTTGAAAGTTTTTATAGATCTAGCCTTATTTCTTTTTTCATTTTTTATTTTTTATTGATGCCTTTGATTTGAAATGATAAAAAAAAAAATACCTTGAGTCGACTTGAATGAATTTATAAAAAACCCAAAATCTCTTGAATTTTTAAGAAATTAATGAAAAAAGTTGAATAAAGTTTAAGATGTTTACATATTAAAAAAGAGAGCGTTTGATGATCTATTTTTTGAATAAAACTTACAAATTTAAGTCAGATAAGTTAACTTTATACAATATTAAAAATTAAAAATTCATAATTTTAATTAATTACTTAAAAAATTTGCTAATTTTAGTTGTTACCAAACCCAAAATATTAAAATGTATGGTTGATTTTATTTTGGAACTTCTAAGTACATGACGGAGGAATTAACAAGTGCACGACGCTTACGACGGTTCCGGAAACCGTAAGCGTGAAAAAATTTCAACGGTTACGGTTTCCGGAACCGTGAAGGTTCCGGGAACCGTAACTGTAGGAATTTTAAACCCTACAAAACAGACGGCTTTGCAACCCGTAGTCGTAACAGGCTTCCAGCGAAGAACAACATCGACGATCACCACCCATAGCCGAAATCTACCACTTTCAAGCCCTTTCCGAGACGAATCGAGAGCATGATCAAGGTGGTGAGGATGGACGGCCATTCCAGAAGCGGAAACGTAGTCCGAGAGCGGTAATTATACGGTTTATTTCGATTATGAGTTTTATTGATTACGATTTTCGGATTTCGAGTTTTAGGTTACGGATTTGTTGAAATCGAAGGCTTGAATTGAGTAGATTAGCTTGGAATCACGTAGAATAGGTTTTGTTTGTGTGATTTGTAGCCATCGTGGCTTGATTATGGAATGAAGTTGAAGATAAATGACGGACGAATGCCATTTCTGGCGTTCGTTCGTGAAGATGAATAGTGGCGTCACATGGCCACAGTTTCCGTAACCGTGGGACGCCACTGTTAATCATTTAATGCATTTTACTCATTATAATTCATTTTGTTGAATTATAATGCATAAAATGCATTATTTCGAATTATTTTGTAGTAAATTAAATTAAATTAAATTAAATTAAATTAAATTAAAATTACTATTAAATTAAATTAAAGTAAATTAAAATTACTATTAAATTAAATTAAATTAAATTATAATAAATTAAATTACTATTAAATTGAATTGAATTGAATTAAATTAAGTTTAATTAAATTAAATATATTTAAATAAATTAACTTTTCATAAGTAAATATAAATTAATTTCGAATGCCTTTAAATAAAATTAAATTAAATTAAATTTATCAGCCTTATATCATATCATACCTTTTATTACTAAATATAAATTAATTACAAAATCCAAAGCATGCCCGTGACATCCCATTCCTATTTCCTGCCATATACAATTTAAATTAAATTAAATAAAAGGATGCATTCACTTAATTGTAGATATTAGCTGCGATGGACCGTATCCGTCCTACGGCGTCGGTTCGTAGAGCCCGAGGCGAGATTCCAGCTGGTGCGACACAGGCGGTGCAGGCACCGGTACATGTGCCACACCGACCTTCAACTTCAGATCCTTCTCCACGAGTCCGAGATACGGAGTTACTAGCCCCCTCGTATCACACTGAGGAGGAGGATGAGGGCGAGGCGGAGGAGGAGATTGTTGGACCTTCACGTACACTTCCTACACAGGCATAGGAGATTGCCAGACCTTCACGTACCCCTGCTACACAGGCAGAGGAGGAGGATGTCACTCGTCTTGACGAGCATATAGACATACCGATCGATGGGGACATTCCATATGTTGACCACGTGGAGGATGCTTTCATCCCGCCCGATAGAGACCAGGTTGTTGCTGACACGGGAGCACCGTTGACTCAAGAGGTGCTGACATGCTATGGTACTCATAGGGCTCGCGGAGTATGAATTGGAGAGGTAGATAAATGGATCAAAATTATAACAAATTACCATAAATTATATTTTAATGAAATTTTTGATTAAATGTAAACCTGTCTATGAAGGAGGACTACAGGAAGCCCGTGACAACTTTGAGGCGAGTCTCGGACATTGGCCATCTGAGGGGGTGGATATCAGATGCTGATAGATTGGACCCTGATTCTTGGTTTGGTCTAGCATCTAGGAGCGGTCTCACTGATCTACTGGACATCTCCTTTGTTGGTGTGGATCATGCCCTAATCCATGTATTTCTCGAGAGATGGCATCTAGAGACCAGTAGTTTTCATCTACCACGAGGTGAGATGATCATTACTCTCCATGATGTTGCTGTTATCATGGGGCTTAGGATTGACGGGGATACCATATTGACACCACTCAGCAGACGGGACCGTAGCATATGGTTGGCTAGGGTATTCCGTATGATTGAGCCCGAGGCAGATGCTCATCATTCTGCGGTGTCCATCGATCTCAAGAGGTCATACGAGATTATTCGTCGATCACCAGACACCCCAGCCCATGAGATTGCTTCAGTCTTCCTTCTTTTTTTCTTGGGGTCCACCTTGTTCGTCGATAAGTCGACGAACAAGATCCGACCGTGGTTGATCGATTTTGTACGAGACCACGACTGCACAGGAGGATTTGCTTGGGGCATTGGAGTCTTGTCATATCTATACTGGTACTCACTACTATAAATAGAACTACTTTAATACGGTCTCTTCTAACGATATTAACACTCCTTTTTCGGCCTATTTGTCCTATAGGATGATGGGTGATGCATCACGACTCAGGGTGAGGACCATTGGTGGTTGCACATCTCTGTTACAGGTATTATTCTTATTTTAGCTCTATAATAATTTTATTCATTTTTTGGAAAATACTAACAATCTTTTTGTTCAGTTCTGGATATATGCACATTTCCCCTAGCTTGGGTGTTCTGCGGCCGAGGATCCAACATTGCATGAAGCAGCTCGATGGGTCACGAGACTATCTATCCCGAGAAAACCAGTACAAACATTGGAGAGGCTGAGATCCCTACGTACCCAGCTAGACCAGATGAGAGCGGAGGACATCAAGTTTATGCCTTACGGGGACAAGGTTCTAGATTTTGAGGGTGAGTTCAGATTATCCACCTACAGAGGCACGATCCAGATAGGCGACATTGAGGAGCCATACATGCCTGACAGGATACTCCGGCAGTTTGGATTTGTGCAGACTATCCCACAGGAGAGGATCACACCTTACCTAGAGGTTCGTCCAGAGACCAGCAAGGGTTACAAGGTCCGATTCCACTCCGTTGAGGACATATGGGAGAGCAGACACGACACCACGAGTAGAGTATCACTTGCGGGTCGGATTCCGGAACCTGATCCATGGACTGTATCAGCGGACTACATGGACTGGTTTAGTTCCCGGTGTCACCCGTTTGTGTTACCCTCCTCAACGGTTCAGATTCCCCCACCGGAGCGCCCTCCTCCAGTTCTAGTTTCAGATACCAGGGTACGTCATCTTTAAATGTAGTCTTTAGATTTGTATCCTTAGTACAATAAATTTTAACACATGTTTGTATCATTGCAGCGTCTACACATACTACAAGCGAGTATCAGAGATCTCATAGCATGTGGTGGGCCTGTTCCAGTTTCAGAGCTTCAGAGGATCCATGACGAGTCTATTGCACATCAGGCCCCTATTGCACAGACTCAGGTTAGGGCGTCGCAGCCCCGGGGTGATTAGTTGGACGTCGATTTTTGTATATTGTTCCTCGTGTTCATGTATTTATACTTCGGATGTTATTTCTTTTGTACTTCGGTTTGTTTTTAATATATAATTGTTTAATCCTTATATCAATGTTTAACACAAAATACGAATGTTTAACACATAATATGCACGAATAACATCACAACAAGTCCATCTATTACTTAATAAACAAGAGCAATACAAGATAAAGGAGTTCACATGGATACGGAAGAACATCAACACGAAGGAACAACATCTAACTACTCTAAAGGGGTTGAATGTACTTCTACGATTCTTGGAGACCCTTCTTTGTACCTCTTTAACCTATCTT
This sequence comes from Fagopyrum tataricum, assembly GCA_002319775.1. Lineage (NCBI taxonomy): Eukaryota > Viridiplantae > Streptophyta > Magnoliopsida > Caryophyllales > Polygonaceae > Fagopyrum > Fagopyrum tataricum. The sequence goes on from CM008284.1 coordinate 36,141,017, forward strand.
CAAAAGGTTTATCCCATCCATTTACGCTTGCATGATGATGATGTTTCCATGAAGGGGACAACTTCTGCAATGGTGCATCGGGTTTCAGTCATACCTGCAAAAAATAGATTCAAGGATTTCCTTCAAACAATAGAAATTCATATCGTGGGAAACAAGTTCATATAGTAAACAAACTTACAGCTACATAGTGATTGCCGTTGACCAATGCTATTGCACGATCTTTTTTTGGTGGCTCTTGATTCTCCACCGTTGTAGCCATAGGTAAACAAGTCTCGGGATTTTCCCCAAGTACCACCACAACGCAACGATAATACGTTGCGGCTATCAGAGGAATGACTGGTTGCTTAAACCAATTCTCCGGTCCGCAAGAAACGTTCTCGGTCCAATAAATAGATTCAAGGACTTCATCCATACTCCATTGGTATGTCGTTTGTTGCCATTAAACGAGGAAAGATGAACAAACATAATAAATACTCACATAAATTACACAAAAATGGCTAAGAAAAGAAATGAGATACTCACGACTTTGTAGAGATCCTTCTTCATGTATAACTCCGATGCCATGTCCCTTCTTATGGTCAAATAATCTTCCTCCGTATATCCTGAAACAACATCGAGGGCTCTATATCCACAATGTCCATCGGGTTTTACATCTATAGCTTTCATGATGAATGGTCTCACTACATCCGCAATCTGACCCTTCTTGAAGCGATACACCTTAGGTCCTCGAGAGGTAGCTTTCTTGGCACGTGGTTGAGTGCACAGAGTTTGTTCCTCTGGTTGGGGTCCTCAATCTTAATCCCCATTTGTCGGCCTGATTTTGGTGGACGACCCCGGGATCGTGGACGTGTTGACCCTGGACCATGCTCGAACCCACTAGGATCTCTCTTTGTTGAATGCAGACCGTATTTCGTAGGTCTTCCTTTAGTTCGTACTTGTTGTTGCGGTTCCCTCATGTTTGTCATTCCCGAATTAATCATATCCTCATATGCGGAAGCCATCCGCTCAATCTGATCTTCGGTCAACAAATTGTTATCCATTTGCTCCCTGAAGTTGTTTAGCGACACAATGTTTGGATCAATGTGGACAACATCATCTACTATGATCGGATTCACCTTTTCCCAACGTACTTGCCTCCAGTATGGATGGATTTGATCCAAACGAATCGGCATCCGGTCCCTAATAGCAATGAAAAACTCATGTGCATAAGTTAATCCATGGGCTTACCTCCAATATGAATTGTGACATGTAGTGATACGGGGTTAGCCGTCAGTTGGCCTGATCTTTCAACACCAAAACTCGAAATGAAGAAAATGAATAAAAAGATGAAAACTTGAAATAAAAAGATGGAGGAATGATCAAATGATTGTGAAGGATTGGTAGATGGATAGATCTGGTCGAACCCTTAAGGCAACCAAGAGCACGATAGGAAAAAAAAGGCCCTAACACACAACTTGGAATGACTTGAAGAAGCCCTTCCGCTATAATCTCACACAGAGGGGAAAGCGATTGTCCCCAAAGCACGAGAAGTCACCCGGAGATGATTGAGAGCACCAACTTGCCAATCCAAGTGACACAACTCAAAACAGCGCCAAAGTTGCTGGGCAAACGGATTCCGCTCACACAGTAAGGTGTCTCGATTCCACGAGAAGAATATGGGATAGAAGAGAAAAATACTCGAAAGTACTTGTGTTTAATTTCAATCAAAGCTAAGTGGGGGAGTCGCCTACCCTAAGCCTTATATAGGCATGTTGGACGTCCTCTTAGGGTTTCTATGGGCTACGGGCTTGATCCAAGATCGAATCCAATCTAACTAAAGAGATAAGAACAAATCTTTAAGAGATAAGATCACCTAATAAAATAAAATAAACTAATTAAAAACAAGCCCATCTTTTATTTAAAAGATGTCCAAGAATGGGATTTAAAATAATAAGTAAGTTGGGCCTAACTTAGCCACTTAAATTAGCCAAAAACTCTTCCACTTTCTTCTCTTCTTCCAACTCATTGATTTCGGCCCTTTTTGGAATGTCTGGGCCGTCGTCCTGTCTCTTCTTGGGTTGGACGTGTATTACCAACTTCGAGCTCTCTTCCAATGCTCCCGTCTTGATAAAGCAGTTCTCCAATCACCTCGAGCGTCCAACTTGTTCTTTCGATTAGATGGAAACCGCTCCTTCCTCAAATGTACCCATACCAAATCTCCTGGTTGAAAAATGATGCGTCGTCCATGGTTGGCTCTTGCAGCCACTACTTCGGACTTTTGAATTAATTGACTCCTTTTCCGCTCGTGCAATTCCTTGATAAACTCCACCTGTTTTCCTACATCAAAATCCTCTTTCTCTTTCATAGGAAAAGGCATAAGATCAAGTGGAGTTAAAGGGTTCAGACCATATACACATTTAAAAGGTGACAGTTGTGTAGAATAATGTACAGTTCGGTTATACGCAAACTCTACATGAGGCAAGGTATCCTCCCATGCTCGGATATTCTGGCGGATAATAGTTCTTAAAACAGTAGTAAGAGTTCGATTTGTTACCTCGGTTTGTCCATCAGTTTGTGGATGACTTGACGTTGAGAATAGAAGCTTAGTTCCAAGTTTTCCCAGAGGGTTCTCCAGAAAGAACTTAGAAATTTAACGTCTCTATCACTTACAATTGTTTTTGGGATTCCATGTAGCCTTACAATTTCCCGAAAGAACAGATTGGCTACGTTGATGGCATCGTCCGTCTTGTTGCAAGCAATGAAGTGGGCCATCTTTGAGAACCTGTCAACAACAACATATATAAAATCTCTCCCTTTCTTAGTGCGAGGTAATCCTACAATGAAATCCATGGAGATGTCTTCCCAAGGCGCGGTAGGAGTGGGGAGGGGTGTGTAAAGGTCATGTGGTTGTAAACGGAATTTGGCTTTGAGGCAATCTAAACACCGTTTAACCAGATGCTCAACATCCCTGAGCATATGAGGCTAGAAGAAATGAACTCTCAGAGTATGGTAGGTCTTATCTCGTCCGAAATGCCCCATCAATCCTCCTCGATGTGCTTCCTCTGTCAAAAGTAATCTAAGGAAACATTTGGGAATGCACACCTTATTTTCTTTGAAAAGGAACCCGTCAAATATATAGAACTTCCCTGTGGGTCCTTTATCTCTGCAGTCACGAAATATCTCTCCAAAATCTGGGTCAGTTATGTATAGCTCCTTGATGTACACAAAACCGAGTACCCTGGAATCTAATGTAGTGTGGAGTGAGTATATCGTGACAAGGCATCAGAAACCACATTCTCCTTACCCTTCTTATGTTTGATTATAAAGGGAAAATGCTCTATAAACTCCATCCAGAAAGCCATGTCGTCGATCGAGCTTATCTTGACTCTTGAAGTGTTTGAGTGACTCGTGATCGGTGTGCAGTATGAACTCGTTCGGTCTGAGGTAATGTTGCCACACCTTTAGAACCCGAAAGAGTGCATATAAATCTTTATCATATGTGAAGTAGTTCAAGGTGGCTCCTTTCAGCTTCTCGGAGAAGTAGGCAATAGGTTTACCATCCTGAATTAGTACTCCTCCGATTCCAATTCCCGAAGCATCACATTCGACCTCAAATGGTTTGCTGAAATCCGGTAGGCCGAGTAAGGGTGCCTGGGTGAGGCGTGCCTTCAGCTCCTCAAAAGCAGTTTGCTGCTCCTTTCCCCATATGAATTCAACCTTTTTCTTTGTTATCTCGTTTAGGGGTGCTGCTATGGTGCTGAAATCCTTGACGAATCTATGGTAGAAATTGGCTAACCCATGAAAGCTTCTGATTTGCGTGGCAGATTTCGGTGTGGGCCAGTCTTGATAGCCTTGATCTTGCTATCATCCACCTATAAGCCTTGTGAGCTAACAACAAAGCCTAAGAAGGCTACCTGATTGGTGCATAGTTCACATTTCTTGAGGTTGGCGTAGAGATGTTGTTTCCTCAAAATAGTAAGTACTTCCCTGAGGTGTTGCTCATGTTCCTGAAGGTTGTGGCTATATATCAGTATATCATCGAAGTAGACAACTACGAATTGCCCTATGAAAGGTCTCAGAACATGGTTCATAAGACGCATGAAAGTTCTAGGGGCATTGGTCAATCCGAAAGGCATTACTAGCCACTCATATAGACCAAACTTGGTCTTGAATGTTGTCTTCCATTCATCACCTTCTCGCATGCGGATCTGATGATAGCCACTCCGAAGATCTATCTTGGAGAAAAGGCGAGCTCCATGGAGTCCATCCAGTATGTAGTCAAGCCGAGGAATGGGATCTCGGTACTTGATGGTGATTTTATTTATGGCCCTACAGTCCACACACATCCTCCAGCTGCCGTCTTTCTTGGGCACTAAAAGGACGGGTACCGCGCATGGACTTAGACTTTCTCTAACATATCCCTTGTCCAAGAGTTCTTGTACATGCGTTTGAATCTCGTGTGTCTCCTTTGGATTCATCCGGTAGGCAGGGCGGTTGGGCAATGGTTTGCCAGGGATAAAGATCTATTTGATGCTCAATTCCTCTGATGGGAGGCAGCCCCAATGGAAGTTCCTCGGGGAACATATCTTGAAATTCGGTAAATACTTGTTGGATACCTGGAGGTAGAGTGGACTCTGTGGATGGTTGTTGAGTTTTATCTTCCTTACTCAGTAGCATAAGGTTGGTATCGACATCCAGGAAGTCAGTCTGAAATCTCTCTTGGGACGGGGTGCATGTATCTTCCTGGTGGTCAGATCTTGGTCCGGCAGTATTGGCATCGGGGTTAGCGGTGTCTTGGGTCACATCTTGAGCACGAGAAACCGCAGATTCATCTTCTTTACTCGACGGCAAAGAACGTTTCTTGACCAAGGTAGCTATTTCTTCAGGGCTCATGGGTTTGAGGGTGATAGCGGTGCCCTGAAACTCGAAGACGTATTTGTTAGTCCGTCCTTTGTGGTTGACATCTCGATCATATTCCCATGGTCGACCTAGCAAAAGATGGCAAGCAGTCATAGGAACAACGTCACATAAGATGGTATCTTCATACCTTCCTAGACGAAAACTAACGTAGACTTGTTTATTGATAGCTAACTCTCCTTGTTCATTCATCTAGGATATTTTATAAGGAGTTGGGTGATCTAACACGTCTAATTGTAGCTTGGTAACCATTTCTAGACTGACAATGTTACAACAGGTACCACCATCTATGATTAAATCAATATTCTATTCTTAATAGAACATCTGCTACGGAAAATATTTTCTCTTTGTCCCACGTTTAGAGTTTTCATGTCCTCCAAAGTGCTAGAGGACTTAAAGATACTCCCGTTAATTAATTTGTCATCCGATAGTTGGAGTTGTATCCTGTGCTCCTTTCTTGGGGTTGACATGATTCAAAACAAGCAAACTCTTTAAGGTTAGTTAAAGACAAATTCTTAGACTACCCTCTTCAAGTGTCTCGCTCAGTAACCTATCTCGTAAGCTTCGCAACTTCCTCTTAGCCGGTTTGCGAAGATCACTGTGAATCTACAAGAAAGATGTCTCAAACAATCAACAAGTTAGTGCGTTTAGGCAGAAAGCAAGGTGAACGAACCAGATCTCAAAGGGAAAAAGGCCTTCTTTGTGGTGCTAGCAAGAAAAGCAAAACTAAACTCGCATGCAATATTCTCAACCAACAAATCAATAATCTCAAAATAGAAAAGATAATTTGCGGCTTTTTGAAAATTAAAATTAAAAAAAAGGAAAAGGGAAATAAACGAGAAAAAGGCAATAAGGGAAAAAGAAAACAAGTAAAAAGGAAAGGGAAGATAAAAGGAAACAAGAGAAAAATAAAAGGGAAAAGGGAAAGTGGAAAAAGGAAGGAGTGCAATTTATGGTTGCCCTACAGCGATGTAGGAAGCTCTTAGGGAAGCAAATATATATCAAACACGCTCAAAAGAGACGCCTGCCAAAACAAAACTTGATCAAGATGCTCTACCGCGAAAACTGAATGACTTAGCTCGCAAGTAACGTCTTTTTTTTTTGTTTTTTGTACGGGCTTTGGCCATCTTTTTTTTTTTAAACTATGGACTTGCGAGACTAACCACGGGCGGCGGGCGGCGGCGGAGCAGCGGGGCGCGGCGGGCCGGCGGCTGAACTTCTTCGGCTCGAATCAGAATTTTTTTTTGATCTCGGTTAATGGGCCGAGATAGGTCGGGTTGAGCCGGTTTGACAAGGCCCGACGGCTAGGGTTAGGGTTTAGCGACGTCGGAGGCGATGGCTAGGGTTTCGGGTAGGGTTTCGAGGGGGCCGATGGCTGCGGCGCGGAGAGTGAAACTCGGCCGGGATGGAGGTGCGGTTTCGGCCGAAACCGAGGCTGGGGCGGCCGAGATCAACGGCTAGGGTAGGGTGGCGGTTGGTGGAGCGGCGGCTGGGTAGGGCGGCTGCCGACGAAGCGGCTGCTGGGTAGGGTGGCGGCCGGCGAAGCGGCGGGAAGAGGGCGGCGGAGGCGTTTTTGTGGTGGTGACGGGTGAGATTCCAATCAAAACGAGAAAAGATCGAATGTTAGGCAAAAATATGTATTCAAATCAACAATAGGCCACAAAAATCCTTCTTTTCAAGAAACTGAATGCGGAATTGAAAATCGCAGAAAAATAACGAGAATAGTAGAAACTAACCGTTACGGATTCTGCTCCGGTGACTCTTTTTGTGTAGAACTTCCTTGACGGATCTTGAAAGCTCGAATTTTTTGTGTGTGTTTTATATGGGACGTGAGTATGGCGTTGATGAACCTAAAGCTCTGATACCAATTTGGTACGGGGTTAGCCGTCAGTTGGCCCGATCTTTCAACACCAAGACTCGAAATGAAGAAAATGAATAGAAAGATGAAAACTTGAAATAAAAAGATGGAGGAATGATCCAATGATTGTGAAGGATCGGTAGATAGATAGATCTGGTCGAACCCTTAAGACAACCAAGAGCACGATAGGGAAACAAAGGCCCTAACACACAACTTGGAATGACTTGAAGAAGTCCTTCCGCTATAATCTCACACAGAGGGGAAACCGATTGTCCCCAAAGCACGAGAAGTCACCCGGAGATGATTGAGAGCACCAACTTGCCAATCCAAGTGACACAACTCAAAACAGCCCCAAAGTTGCTAGGCAAACGGATTCCGCTCACACAGTAAGGTGTCTCGATTCCACGAGAAGAATATGGGATAAAAGAGAAAAATACTCGAAAGTACTTGTGTTTAATTTCAATCAAAGCTAAGTGGAAGAGACGCCTACCCTAAGCATTATATAGGCATGTTGGACGTCCTCTTAGGGTTTCTATGAGCTACGGGCTTGATCCAAGATCGAGTCCAATCTAACTAAAGAGATAAGATCAAATCTTTAAGAGATAAGATCACCTAATAAAATAAAATAAACTAATTAAAAACAAGCCCATCTTTTATTTAAAAGATGTCCAAGAATGGGCTTTAAAATAATAAGTAAGTTGGGCCTAATTTAGCCACTTAAATTAGCCCAAAACTCTTCCACTTTCTTCTCTTCTTCCAACTCATTGATTTCGGCCCTTTTTGGAATGTCTAGGCCGTCCTCCTGACTCTTCTTGGGTTGGACGTGTATTACCAACTTCGAGCTCTCTTCCAATGCTCCCGTCATGATAAAGCAGTTCTCCAATTCATGCATCTCTTTCCCAAGTTGTTCTCCTAGTCGTTTGGCTTGAGCTCTTGTGATGGGTCTGGTGGTAGATGGTACATAAGATGCTCCTGCATCATGTAGTGAGGCTCCTAATTTTCTTCGCCTTCTCATAGATCTCCAACAACAACTCGAAGCACTCGTTGCTTACTTTGTTTCGGAGCAAAACAAATATTGGAACATGCACATCCAACAACATTCTCTCGCGTGAAGTCTCTATGGATGCTTCAATCTTCCCAATTTGATCGACTACCATTAAGTCGATGTTGTCCACAAGCAATTGAAAATCTTGCACGCTAGAACGCAATGTTCTCTTCGACAAAAAGTGTGCGGACTCACACCTACATATCATTATAGAATTAGTACAATTAATACTATAAGATTTTAGTAAACGTAGGTTTGAGATCTTACGCGTTTGTTGTCCTCGTTCCAAAATGAAGATACAAGTCACACCATGCGCGAATAATTGCCTCCTTGTATGGAATCAGCCATGGGTCTCCAAATACTCCATAAATCTCGGGTAACTTTGCCAAGCAACTTTCATATCAGCCAAGCGCCTCTCGTAACTCGCCGATGATCGGGATTCAAACAGGGCATTGTATTGTGCTATGAATTGATCTCGTGCTTTCAAAGATCGTGTCACTGCCCAAGCTCTTTGGTTAATGTTGCACTTGGCATGAAATGTGCAAATCATGTGCTTCACATCTGAAAAGACAACTCCTAGTACACGAATAAGCCCAAGCTCTCCCCTATCCGTCACAATGACTCCCGGTGTAAGCGCTACAACAAAACTGTATTTTAATAGCACTAAACGATAGCGTTTATATCGTAAATGCTATAGAATACTTGGTTTAATATATTTGATAGTGTTTCACAATTGTTTAACGTTACAAAAAGCGAGATGCCCTTTTTTTTCAATGAGCGCGTGAAAAAAAAAAGGTATACCTCCAAAGTTAGAAACGCTATCTAAGAAATCAGGGCAAAAAAGCTACGCCCTATTGACCCCCTTTCCTTACCATCCTCTCGACTCTCGATAATTTCTTCATGGTTAGAAGCGGAGAACGACTCTCGGCTCAAGTTTGTCTTCATCATTACCGGAGGAGAACGGCTCATCGACCTCGCTTCTTCCTCTAGGGTTCCAATGAAGCATTCGAACTTGTCTAATCCTCGAATCGCCTCCTGACTCTTTAAAGGTATACCCAATCTATTTTTTCGGCCTTTGTTATAGTTAGGGCTTCAATTCGTCAAATTAGGGATGTAGGATGCTTCAATTGTGAATGGTTATGGTGTTTATACTATGAATAAATAATTCAATCTGTAATCTTGTTTGTATAACCGTGAACATTATTTCAAAGTTTCCTGTCTCTTGTCATTGTGTTCTACATAACAAGACCAACCAAATTCCGAATATTTGATCTCTGTTACTAATTTTGTTGATAATAAAGATATATATTCATATGAGAAACACACCTTTTTAATCCTTCGTCTTTTAGACACTATGTCAGAAGACTCTTGAAGCCATGAATGGTACAAAGTATTTGGGATGACAATATGCTCATAGTCAACGATAGTTTTGCTATCTTGTTTCCTTGGTTTCTTCTTGAATGTATTCTTCTTTTGTGGCTCTTTAAATGGCTTCTGATACAATACAATGAGTAGAAAACATGTAGGTGAGTTTTCTTCTCACAAAATGACAAAAAACTTCATTTAAGTGCTAGGTATCTTCAGTAGCTTGTCTAGTATTTGTAGCTTCATCAGGAGGCTCGTTGAGTGTTGATTCAGGTTGCATGATAGGCATTTCAAAACCTGCAAAATATGTTAGGATGTATAAAGCAACATTAGTAGGTACATTGTAATCTGCTAAAATAGAGATTAAAAGGTGTAAATTCTCATCAAGGAATATTGGATAGCATTGCTCCAAGTTTCTCGTACTAACCTAGGCCTAATTCTTCAGGCAGAGTTGGACTGCGTGCAGCCGGTGCAGGACTGAGTTGGACTTGTCAAGGTAGAAAGTATATAAGCGTGTAGATCATTTTCCCTATATGTCACAAAAGAAGAAGTGCTGGACAATGTTGTAAGGAGATATCATGGTTATCCAGACGTTGAAATGCTAAAACTTGTAGGTTAGAAGGTATATAAGCATCTAGATCCTTTATATTATTGTTCTCCTTGGACTAGTAGAACTTATGCAGATTTGTTGATCCATAATTAGATTATTGCAAGAAGTTTAAGTTACAAAATAAATATGGCCATGAGTGTCAGTTTCTTTAGTTTTTTAAAAATCAAAAGTTTGGTGGTTGTGGCTGCCAAGTATGTTTATGGGTGCCAGTATGGTATTGTACTAAAATGCTAATTTGAAACTTAATAAAGACAAAAGAGATTAATTATATAAAAAGGATAAAGCAAGCTAGGTAAATAAGATTATTCTCCCTTAATTACTGCATAAATCTAGTCATTAGGTCTACCCTTCTCTACTCAGAAATGCAGAATAATTTGGAATATTAAAAATGATACTACAATACTAAGATAATTATCAAGCTGAGTACATTTTGGTTTCTTAAATATAGATTTATGTAAAGGACCTATTTCTATGCAGAATTTTGCTTATATTTAGGTAAATTTAGCAACTGTAGTAAGAAAACTCTCATGTAATAGAGAAGCCTAGAACTAAGCAAACTGATTGAAAAGTTTATTTAGAGTTGTAGATCGAAACAAGATAGTGTCATATAAGCACATGTTAAATTCTTCTAATTGCAAAAACTATGACCTGCCACTTCATGAAAGTATTGAGACTTATAATTAGATTACTGATATTAGATTATAGCGTTTATCTCGTAAATGCTATAGATTACATCTTATAAAAGTATTTCTTGTTTCAACCTAGTTCATTTTTTTCTCACTTATCTTTTCTGAAACAAAGCTTTTCTCACTTATTTATCCTTACTTTGATTTTCTGATTTGCTTTACTAATGCTAGCTAGGTTGCTGTCCAAAGAAGATTGAGGTCAGGGTCTGTTGCATCTTGTGGTTCCTTATCTAGGCTTGCTGTCCAGAGAGATTCTAGAGAAAATTGAGGTCAGGGCCTGCTGCATCTTCCTTTCTTATCACAAATTGATTTTTTATGTACCTTATAGTCTCCTCTTACATATTCAAATTGTTTTGAAATTGCTCATCCACAACTGCGTTTGATAGTCAACATTTATTATTTGGTGATTTTGTTTACATTCAAAGGTTGACCTTTGACGGGCTGATTACACTTGTATTGTTTGTGTTTGTCTGTTGTGTGACTCATATACAATTTAGCTTCTACAGTAGGGCATTCCAAAGAGCGTATATTGTACTTGATTAGCTCTAGAACAATTTGACTATGTAATAGGAGACTATAAGGTTATTGTATCTACCAATTTTCAATTTGGATTACTAATTGATATTTTTTATCATTGTTGGTGGATTACTAATTGATATTTTTGACTATTTAATAGGAGACTATAAGGTTATCCATGGTGTTTAAACCTCTAATATGATTGCCAAGGGGTAATTTTGTTTTTATAACAACCACTTGTCACAGTCATCCTCTTCCAGTCATATATATAATCCACTTCAATTTCACTAAACATATCTAACTATTCGACCAACTCATTTTTACACTTTAAAAAGAAAATTACCCCTTGGCGGGGGCAATCATATTACAGGTTTAAACATCATGGATAAGCATAGTAGTAGTGAACAACAGCTACTAGCACCACCTCATTGCTAGCAATGTGAACAGCTACTAGCACCACCTCATTGCTAGCAATGTGAAACGTTGTGCCTCCAAAGCTACTTATTCATCAAATCAAAAAATCAAATAGTTTGTATATACAACCACTCGTCAGAGTCATCCTCTTCAAGTCATATATATAATCCACTTCAATTTCATTAAACATATCTAACTATTTGACCAACTCATTTTTTACACTTTAAAAAGAAAATTACCCCTTGGCAATCATATTATACGTTTAAACAGCATGGATAAGCATAGTAGTAGTGAACATCAGGTACTAACACCACCTCATTGCTAGAAAATTACCCCTTGCTTGTATATAATGTTATTTATGGTATATCTTGTAACTCATTTTCTTGTACTTGTTAATTTTTTTACTTTTTATTTTGCAACCAAACATCTTGTACAAGACATTTTATGTTTACATAAGAATTTCTTGTACATGTTATGATTTTGTTATGTTATTTACATTGTCATTCAAAATTTTTGTAAGTCTGCTATACATTCAAGTTGATTTTTTGCAGGCTTTTATGGTCGTGCCATTGTCAACATAAGATTAATCATACACTTTTTCCTTGTAAGTGGCTTTTTATCTCTATTGGAGTTGGTTATAATATGAAAATGAAATTATGTTGATTTTTTTGCCAGAGCGTAAACAACTCAAACAAAAAGTGCAAGTTGTTAGATTTGAGTGGTTCAAGAAAGGTAGTTACTGAAGGCCAATGGTCTTCAAGTGATCCGAATCAGCTTGTTCATTTTGTTCCGTTAGGTCCTAATGTTATACGAGTTTGGGTTGACATACCTAAGATTCCTGATGCAACACTTTGGAGGGCAACATCTAAGTTAGAGTGCATTGAAGATGTTGTTGGCACAACAATTGCATGGCCAGAAGACAAAGTTATAATATGAAATAACATTTGATTGGTTATCCATTTTAGATTAATATTGTCAAACTATATTCTCTTGTAGAAAAATTGTTTTAAACTACTCATGGTTTTGTATCATTTTGTATCTCTTAAATGAAACAATGTGGTTTATGTGTAATGGTCTTTGCATTTCAATGTGTTTACGGAATTATTGTTATTTGATTAGAATTGTCAATATTGGATGCTTATAGCGCTTATAGGAAACGCTATTGTTAGTTTTTATATCGTTTATGGAAAATGCTATTATTGGAGATAAAGGTTAATTCGATTAATTAAGGCCATTCAAGGGTAAAACCCTAATGTCCGACAACAAAGCATACAAGAAAACAAGTGGCAGCTCGGGCTATCTAGGAGTATCCCGGCTTTAAACCTTTCATAGTTACTCTCCTGCCTAAGCCCGTCCTACCATGATACACCAAATTACAAGTCCTAACCATTACATCCACGTGAACAGTACCATGCAAGGCATTATTACAGATCATGCACAAGGTAGATAACAGAAAATTAAAGGCTATTACACACTTGTTCCGTGTATACATTATTAAGGAGGAAGAAGACATGGTTGATGATGAGTTTGGTTGTGGTGTTAGCCGGAATTTTCTTTGCATCAAAAATCATAGCATTCTAGGCCATCCATATGAAGTATATAGCGGCCGAGAAGGCAAAAATCTTTGCTCTTTTCCTTCTATCCTTCCCAAGGGCGTTGTTCTTAAGCCACTGGATAGTTGTCTCAATATTAGTCGCCTCGTCATTGATGTGAAATCGATTCTTAACGGTCAACCAAACCTGCATAGTATAAGAGCAAGTGAAGAAAAGGTGTTCATGGGACTCGATAGAAGAGTTACACAAGCGGCATTTCGGATCAACATTGAGGAACGACATCTTGTCAAGGGTAGAAAGTCTTCCTAGGGTGGCCATCCAAAACATGAAGGTATGTCTAGGGGTATTGTGCTTATCCCAAACAACCCGGAACCATCCCACGTTCTCCTCCTTGTCTCTAATCATGTTGTATACTCTCGACACTTTGAGTTTCCCTCCATGGCTAAGTTTGTTTCCAATCTCCTGTATAGTTTCATTATCCTCAGCGGCATTCAAGAGCAGGTCCCGACTTCTAAAGATATTTTTGAGGAGAGGGGAGACGTTGTTGTTGGGTTGCCAAGTATCCGGCGGTTCCACTTCCAAGTACCTTTGATAGACCTAGTTCACCCATATTGTATCTTCTCTATTGTGAATGCTCCAATAATGCTTGGCCATAAACGCACAATTCCAATGTTTGAGTTGAACAATACCAATGCCCTCCCTCATTCTTGGGCATGCACACTTTGGTCCAGACGACTCTCGGTCTCTTCCAAAGGAAGTTGCGGCACAATTTCGTAACCCTTTCAAGCACACACACAGGGACCGGCAAGATTGAGAGCCAAAAGCTCTCGATACCAAGGAGCACCAAGTTGATAAGTTCTCTTCTACCCACAAAGGAGACACATTTTTTGTTCCAAGCATTCAAATGCTTTGTCATTTTTATCAATAAGAGGAGAATAGTCCAGGGTTCTAAGGATATGGGGGGCCATGGGAATGCCAAGATACCTGAACGGGAAAGTTTCCATGTTGAATCCAATCACGTTTTGAATGTCCACGGCATCATCATCCGGGGTAGAAGCAAGGAACATGGACGATTTTCCAGTATTCACCTTGAGTCCGGACATATTCTCAAACCTTTGGAGGCATTCCATAAGGGTCTTAATTGAGTTAAAATCTCCTCTAGAAAAGAGAACGATGTCGTCCGCAAACGCCAGGTGGGCTATTCTTTGCTTACCATAAGATTGATGAAACTTGAACTGGGGCTTACTTGTCTCGGTCTCAATAGTTCTTGAAAGCAGCTCAATACATATCACAAAGAGGAGGGGGGATATGGGATCTCCCTGCCTTAACCCTCTCTTTCCTTTGAAATGACCATACATTTCCCCATTGATTCGAATGGATTATGTGGGGGAGGTGACACAAGCCAACACCCATTCAATAAATTGTGCAGGGAAGCCCAGACATTCCATGGGAAATTGAAGATACCTCCAAGAGACGGTATCGTAGGCCTTAGCAAGATCAATATTTAGGAAGCATCGCTGGGTGTCTCTCTTGGCATTGTAACGTCGGAGTAACTCCTGGACAAGAAATATATTGTCGGTCATGTGTCTCCCTGGGACGAAGGCAGTTTGGGCTTTATCAATGAGGTAAGAGAGGCAAGGAGAGAGCCTAGTGGCCATGATCTTCGTGATCACTTTGTAGACTACATTGCAGCAAGATATGGGTCGATAATGCTCAACACGACTCGGTTGGTCACTCTTGGGGATAACGGACACGACGGTGTGGTTGATTTGCCCAAGGAGTTTGTTGTTGCGGAAGAATTCCTTGACCGCCACGCAAAGCTCACTGCCGACCTCCTCCCAAGCAGCCTTGAAGAATTTGGCCGAGAAGCCATCGGGCCCCGGAGCTTTGTTATTGTCGATTTGCCACAGAGCCTCTTTTATCTCCTTATTTGTAATTTCTTGGGTAAGTCTTTCCCTATCCTCATGATTAACCTTGACAGCATCCTGGAAGAGGTTGTGGTCAAGAGCGGCATTCTCAGATTCCATACCGAAGATGCCCATGTAGTAGTCAATAAATTCCTTGGCAAGCTCCTCATTTATGGATGTAAGGCTGCCGTCATGTCTCGTGACATGGATCGTGTGGCCTCTTCTTCTCTTTCCATTCATAATCCCGTGGAAGTATCTAGTAGTCTTGTCCGCCTTTAGCGTGTGTCTAGCTTTGGCTTGTTGTGCAAAGAAGTTGTATTCCGCCAAGTTAAGTCTATCCGCCTCTCCTTTCGCCTCTATCATGGTTCGTCTAGCCACCTCATTCTCCGGCTGATTTTGGAGATTATTCAGGGATGAAGCATACCTTTCATTGGCTCTCTTAGTCTTTTCGGATATGTGAGCAAAATGAAGATGGTTAAGTCTTCTAAGGGGCTCCTTCATACCCTTAAGTAGTTTGCACAGGCGATATTGGTAAGTGCCTCGCTCCATGCAAACCCAATTAGTTTTAACCACCTCTCCAAAGTTTTCATGATCCGTCCACATGTTGTAGAACTTGAAGTTCCTCCTGCCTTCATTAGTGTGATGTTTGTAGTTGAAAATGCCGGCTTTATGGTCAGAGAGATGCCATTTCTCGACAAAGTTAGCCTTACAAACCATCTCATGTTCCAACCAATTCTTATTCACCATGATTCGGTCAATCCGACTGCACTTGGTGCCGTTGGTCCAAGTGAACTTGTTGCTATCCGATGAAGGAGCATCGGTGAGGCCAAGCTCTTGGCACGCCTCATACATGGCTCTACATTCATACATGCGTACCGGTTCCCCGTTAATACGCTCATCCGGGTAAAGGACACTATTGAAATCCCCAAGCACACACCAGGGGATATCATGATTCTCAAAGCAAAGGCGGACGTAATGCCATATTTCTCTTCTTCTTGGAACGCTTCGGTCACCATGTACAAAGCAAACTCCAAAGGTAAGCTTAGTACTACGGCAATAGACTTTGCAAGCCATAGTTTGAGTTGTGACATCGATCATAGTCACCTCAACCTCTCTATCGTTCAACAACATGAGCATTCTACATCTTCTATCAAGGGTGAAGTTGTGGGCGAAACTCCATCCTTCAAATTTTCGCCTCATAAGCTCGTCCACATTAATCTTCGTAGCATCCAATCTAGTTTCCAATAAACAACAAAGGGAAGCTTTGACTTCTTTCATCAAAGCAAGAGCACCATTTTGTACTCGGGGATGGTTGAACCCCTGGATGTTCCACGATAAGATCGTCATTGGGAACCACCGTGGTTGCCCTTCCCTCCTCTCGTCCTCGGGTTTCTTGCTCCCTTTATTTCCTTAGTCATGATTCTCTTGCTCATCCTCTTGGTCGTTATAGGTTGTTGTTTTTTAGCACTTATATGGGCCGGTGTGCTCGCCTTTGTTCTCTCAATTTCTTTTTGAAGCCTTCTAACGATGCGTCTTTGGCTCATAGTCAATACCGGGGTAAATTCTCCTTCTTCTTTAGTTTCCATATTGCTTTTGTTTCTTCCATTGGTTTCCTGGGCTATCTCCCCTTCATCCTTATTGTCCTCGTCTCCTTCACTTTGGCTAGCATCCTTCACGTTGTCAGAGTCAATACCCTCCTCACTTGACTCATCATCAGAGCTATCCAAATCCTCCTTGGTCCCTTCACTCCACGCCTTGATCGGGTCGAGGTTTTTGGGATCAATCTCTTTTATTAACGTGGGATGTAGGTTTTTATTGGTGGCTGGACCTTGGTTAATCTCCTTGTCCGCATCTTTGATGGTGACATTAGCCTCATGTCTTTGTTGCCCTCCCTCATCACTCTTGGGTGTGGCTCTTTTCCTTTGTCTCTTGTTATGGCGTGACCGGCCTCCCATGTCTTTTCTTGGGTTGGTAAATTGACACTCATTTTCTTTGTGTCCAAATTGACAACATTGCCGAAAATTGGCGGGTTCATTCTTATATAGGAGTGAGCACGTAAGCGATACGCCAACATCAAAGTCCAGGTTAACCTCTCTCTTCATATCTCCGGCTAGGTTCACCTCAGGCAAGACCCTAGCATACGAGCCTCTCTTCCTCTCCTCCGTGACATGGTCCATAAAGAGCGGTTTTCCAACCATAGATCCTATTCTCCCGAGTATTTCCGGGGTCCAAAATTCATTGGGAAGGCCAGTCACTCTAATCCACAGCGGGACTGTGGCAATGTCCTTGCGGTTGAATGCAAATTTGTCAGGCACCAGTTTGAGGATCAATGGGCGGTTATGGATGGTGTAAGGTCCATCTTTTAGCACTTTGTCCCGATCATAATCACTTTGGAAACTGAAGAGTATCCATCCTGGTTCGACTCTATATTTGGATTTAACACCCCAGCTTTTCATCATCCCATCTATAGCAAAGTGGTCGGGGTAGTAACCCACGTATTGGCCGAGGAGAGAACTTCCCCACACATGGTGTTTAGGGAGGGCTTCCGAGCATTTGATTTGGACTCTATCGGAAGTGGGAGGTGTATATGTCAGTTTGCCTCCTAGTCCAACATTCATGAATACACGAGGCGGTGACTTAATCCAAGCATTCTTATTATTGTTCGGAGGAGGCTTGGTTCCAAGGAGGGGGAACTCCTCAATATGGGAAATGGGCTCACTCCGACCTTTTGCTATGCCATTAGCCGGAGCAACCACCACCCCAGGTTCGGAGCTAACACCCACATCCAATCCAAGCAAGGCGCCAACTGTCTGAGTATTGTCTTCATTGTCGGAGAGGGCATCACGTCCTTCCAGTGTAACTTTGTCAAGTCCGTCCTCAAGGACATTAGCAATGGCTTTAGTGGCCGTTGCCTCAGCCTGGAGGAGGCTAGTCGAGGAGGAGGGGATATCCGCCTTGGGAGCGGCAGTTGGAACGTTAGCCAATAAGGTAGGCATGCTTTGTCTAGGGGGCGGCGCCTTAGCATTCATGTCCGTGTTTAACACGCAAAGCGGTTGTTCGTGTCCCGAGGCGTCAGGGGGAGTGATAGCCGTTGGTCTGTCGGTTGGAGAACCCTCTTCCACGCCAAGGGTAGGTCGAAGGGCAGCGCCACTAGGGGGGCAGCCACCGGGAGGGGATCATGGGAAGGGAGTTTCTTTCTAGCCATGAGGAAGGTAAAGGCCCGAGTGAATAGAGTTGGGTTGGGAGTACCTTAAGTGGCGAGGGAGAAGGAGGTTGTAAGGGGAGAAGGTCAGGGTTGTGAGGAAGCTGTGGAAGAAGACGGCAGGTCCCTAGTTGCACCGGGAGGGTGGCAACCAGGCCGGACAAGCAAGGGAAAAGAGAGCTCAAGAGCCACGCCACCAAAGTAGTGAACCAGGGGAAGAAGGTTGAGGGGTTCCGTGAGGGACACAAAGGAAGGAACAAGGGGAAGGGAGGAGCCCACTGCACCGGGGAGGAGGCAGCGGGGGAAAGGCCGCCGGGGAGGCGCCCGAAGGAGGCCGGAAATCGTCCAAGACGTCGCCAAAGTCACAAAGCAAAAGAGAACGTTTTTCCTTTATTTGGTTCTATAGCGTTTGTGGAAAAAGCTAATATTGGATTCTATAGCGTTTCCATTAGACTTTTCATAGCATTTGCAAGAATGCTACGTTTTACCTTATTTCCATAACGTTTAGAAAACGCTGTAAATGACCTTTTTCCATAGCGTTTGACGAAACGCTATTATTGTTCACTTTTCCATAGCGTTTGCAGAAACGCTAATAATGTACAGTTTTTTCATAGCATTTCAACAAACGCTATTAATATACACTCTTTCATAGCGTTTCAGCAAACGCTATTAATGACGTCTTTTTAATAGCGTTTCAACAAACGCTATAATAGGTCTACTTTTTCATAGCGTTTGCAGAAACGCTATGAAAAACTGTGACCCTATTATAGCGGGCTCTGTCATAGCGTTTATAAAACCGCTATGAATCTATACTATAACGCTTTTCACACGCTATAAATACTTAAAAATGTTGTAGTGAAGATTTCCGCACACATGTCGGAGTCTCCCTAATGCCCACTCGTAGTGATTCGAGTTTTCCTTAGACATGAAGACAAATGTTATTGCGAACGTCTTCCTCGTGCTAGTAATTCCAATGATCTATAACAACGGCATCTTGTACCTACATATTTTGAGGCACAATCAACACTCTAATGTCCAATTAAACTAAAATAACAAAAATGTTCATGTAATATGAAGACACTCAAAAACAAAATTAATGTTAACACTTACTCGTTCGTCTTGTATGTCGTGTCCATTATGATGACATAGGGAAATAAGATGAGGAGATACCTAGAATGTGAATGCATGATGAAAAAATCTGAAATTTCATCAGATTGTGGTCATCTTCTCACATTCACATAGTAACGACGGTTTTGTAGACTGTGTAGTGCTTGTTAGAGTGGGCCTCGTCCTTCAGCTTGTAGTATCCTGATCTTCAATCCAACATTGTATATTTGTCTCATGGAAGTGACATGGTTGGGATCATCCAACTGTAGGGACTTCAAAATATCGCACGGCTTTAAGCCTGCACCGAGTTCACGTCCGACCTTCCGAAACTGTTTCGGCGTCAATCGGCCAACAAAAGTATGTCCCTTCAATTTCTCGGGAAGTGTATGGTTGTGCACTCCGCATTTAACATGCAACGTCCATTTATCAATTCCGCTTTGTACGCCCTCCAGCTCAAATGAACACTTGTCTTTTATTGATTTACGTGCTCGCCTAGATGACGGCTCAACATCTGGATCAACATCTTTCTTCTTCCGAGTTAACCCGAAACGTAACGAGCCCACTCCCATTCCTCCATGACCTACTTGTGACTAACACCATATTCATAGTTCCTCCCATGAAACGAGCCCAATCAACCATTGACTCTCGATCGTAGAAATAGCCGTTAATTTCAAACATTCGACTATAATCGGTCCCTTCATCACGTGAATAAACCGGAAGACCCTAATTGAAAATAAATAGAATAAGAATTTTTTTTCCGCTATAATTACAAATGTACAAATAAATTATTACCTCAAAATGTGGAAGAAATTCATCCGGTTGACTGAATTTGAATCATCGAAAGGCATCAACATCTCTTCATTGTCTTCTGTCACCATTTCCGCTACCAATTTTTTTGAGAATTTGGGTGAAAGTTTATTCACTTCCCTCCTCTATCCCTCTCAATATATAATGAATTCATCGGCTAAATTCAACGTTCCAATTCCAACGTTCGATTTACAACGTTCGAATTTCAACGGCTATTTTTTGAAAGCAAAAATCATAATTTTCACGGTTACGGTTTCCGGGCCCGTCACGGTTCCGAAAACCGTGACCGTGGGAAATTTCTCACGGTTATGGTTTCCGGAACCGTGACGGTTCCGGAAATAAAAAACGTCGTGCATTTGTTAATTTTCCGCCGCCCGCCGTGTAATTAAAATCGCCCTTTTTATTATTATGTAAATTGCTAATTTACGGATTTCGTATCAAACGAGGCATTAATATCTAATTTTGGGTCGGAGTCACTCAAAAGCTTTCTGTTCATAGATTTCATGTACCAAATTCGCTCAGTCTGTGCCCAAGCAGACCTTATCGCCATCAATGGCGGAAAGGCTACCGGTTCTCTTACCTGGTCCAACTCCCTCCAACTCCAAACCCTTCTTTCATCACCACCACCCTCCCCCACCTCCATCGACGCCTTTAAACCCTTTACTCGAAGGCCTCCTTCAGTATCAGCAACGCCAGAAACCAGAAACTCAAACCCCATCCACTTCATCAACCACCACCACCACTACCACCCCTTCGCATCGCCGTCAGCCTCTCGGAAAACACCGGGACGTCAACAGGGGTAAGCCCTGGTCTCACCACGGTATCTCCTCTCACGGTCAATCGATTCTCAAAACCCTACTAGAACCCGGTTTCGATCCTGGTAAGTTAGATGATGTCTTAATGCAATTGTTCGATGATGACAATGATTTTGAGTCAGTTCACGGTGACCTATTGGGCGTGCTTAGGGGTTTAGGGTTTTGCAAAAAGTGTGATTTAGCTCTTAGGGTTTTTGATTGGGTTCGGTGTCGAAATAGCCTACGAGTTATTATCGATGGCCATGTTGTTGCTGTCGTCGTTAATCTCCTAGCGAAACAAGGCCGTGTGTTGGATGCTGCTTCGTTGATAAATGGGTTACATGATGATGGATTTGATGTGAATGTTTACGCCTACACTGCAATGATCTCTGCCTTTTCTGCCAATGGAAAGTACAGGGAGGCTGTCAAGGTTTTCAGCAAAATGCAGGAAGAAGGATGTGAACCTACTTTGGTAACTTATAATGTGATCTTGAATGTATACGGGAAAATGGGAATGCCTTGGAACAAAATTCTGGAGACTTTTGAGACCATGAAGAGTTCTGGTGTTGGGGTTGATTTGTACACTTACAATACGCTCATCAGTTGCTGTCGCCGTGGGTCTTTGTATGATGAAGCAGCCAGACTGTTTGAGGAGATGAAACTAGCTGGGGTTACCCCTGATAAGGTTACATATAACGCACTTTTGGATGTTTATGGAAAATCTCGACGTCCTAAAGAAGCCATGTATGTTTTAAGGCAGATGGAGTTGAATGGTTTTACCCCTAGCATTGTGACGTACAATTCTTTGATATCAGCTTGTACCAGAGATGGGCTATTGGATGAAGCTGTGCAGCTCAAGTGTCAAATGGAAAAGAAAGGGTTCAAACCTGATGTGTTTACTTACACTACACTCTTATCAGGATTCGAGAAGGCTGGAAAAGATGAGTCTGCAATGAAGGTCTTTGAGGAGATGAGAAATGCTGGGTGCAAACCTAATATTTGCACCTTTAACGCCCTGATTAAAATGCATGGTAATCGGGGAAAGTTCAATGAAATGATGAAGACTTTTGAAGAAATTAAGAAATGTGATTGCTCTCCTGATATTGTAACCTGGAACACACTTTTGGCTGCGTTTGGGCAGAATGGGATGGACACCGAAGTGTTTGGAGTATTTAAGGAAATGAAGAGAGCTGGATATGTACCTGAGAGGGACACCTTTAATACATTAATCAGTGCTTATAGCCGATGTGGTTCTTTGGACCATGCTATGGATGTTTATAAGAGGATGATGGATGCTGATGTCACCCCGGATCTCTCTACTTACAATGCTGTTTTAGCAGCACTTGCCAGGGGAGGGCTTTGGGGAGAATGTGAAAAATTGTTTGCTGAAATGGAAGACAACCGTTGTAAACCCGATGAGCTGACATATCGCTGTCTGCTTCAGGCTTATGCAAATGGAAATCAAGTTGAGCGTATTGGTGCCCTTGCAGATAAGGTATATTCTGGTGTAATTGAACCTTGTGCTACCCTTTTAAAGACTCTAGTTCTTGTCTATAGCAAAAGTGATATCCTTGTGGAAACCGAGCGAGCTTTTTTGGAGTTCAGAAAAAAGGGTTACTCGCCAGATATAAACATTTTGAATGCCATAATTTCCATTTATGGTCGTAGGCGGATGGAAGACAAAGCTAATGAGACGTTCAATTTTTTGAGGGAGAGTGGGTTCACTCCCAACTTGGCAACATACAACAGCTTGATGTATATGCACAGCCGAAAAGGAAATTATGAGAAATCAGAGGAAATTTTGAAAGAAATTCTGGTTAGTGGATTGAATCCTGATATCATCACATACAATACAATCATATATGCCTACTGTAGACGTGGCCGAATGAGGGATGCTTCAAAAGTTTTCTCTGATATGAAGCAGTATGGAGTTGCTCCTGATGTGATTACTTACAACACCTTTGTAACGGGTTATGCAGATAATTCTTTGTTTGTAGAAGCCATTGATGTGGTCCTCTACATGATCAAGCAAGGGTGCAGTCCAAATGAGAGTACATACAATGCAATTGTAGATTGCTACTGTAAACACAATCGTCTAGATGAAGCTAAAATGTTTATTAGTAATCTTCGAAAACTTGATCCCCATATTCCAAAATATGAGGAATGTAGATTATTAGAACGAATGAAAAAATAGATTAATATAAATGTTTTTTTTATTAATCATGATACTTCATCTTATCTGTACCTTTGACAAAAGAATCTCAGTGATGTCTGGTGTGTTTGATAAGCAACCACCTGATTTGAAGAAGCAACTGCTTACTCTTTTTTGGTCGTTGATCTTGGTACCTTGACAAAAGAACTGTGAAGGTGGTGTTATATCACTTATATGTCACACTCAGAAGTAAATTGGTCGCTGAAGTGTTTTATGGTGGTGGTTGATCTTGGCAGTTTACATTGTATTAACATCTATATATACCCTTTTCTTGTTTTTTATATGAAATGGGCTATGTTTTTGTTAAGCATGTAGTAAGTGTATGACTTTTGAAGGTGACAACTGACAAGGCAGCACAATGAGGACTGTAAACAGTTACAAGGCTCATGGGAGTGCCTGTAGTTCAGGTGTCCGGAAGACCTATGGACTCACATCTGCACTTAGCAAGTCAGGAAAGGTACGTGATGGAATAAAAGTGTCGATTTTGTGAAATGTATATTGGTTGCTCCTTTTATTCTACCAATGAACTTCCGCTTTTAAATATTCTAATGTTTGAACCTAATATCTAAGAAAGACACTTTGCTGGAATTTGTTTATACTCAATAATCATTTTGTGGTATCAAAAGTCACTGCTCCTAGGTTTGGGAAGATACGGGTTCTTCCGGTGCCCCTAGTTTTCCGTCTCCTTTCATCTATGCTGAAGAGAAATGCAGTCAGTCATAGATTTTGAAATGACAAAGGTTAGAAGGGAAAATATTTCTCATATTCTAGATCTTTATCCATTTATTTACTAATGTGCTTAAAATCCATAGATTGATTTCTCAATTTTATTAGTCTATAGATTGCAAGGGCTTAGCGCTGTTGTCCTATGCCAGTCATTGTATATATACTGGTAAAACATGCACTATTTTTTGGTGAGTCTGTTTAAGGATACAAAATTAAGGTCTGGATATTACTCCCCGGATACTCATTGTAACTGTAGTTCTTCTAATTATTATGTTGGTTTACTCATTATGCATCCCTTGGTTTCTGCGTCTTCATTTCATGATGCAAAAGGGACTTCCTGCACAATATCTTTGTCAGCTTTCAACGCAGTTATGATCCACATTTCCATTTCGTTCTAATTTTGAAATTGAAGTGAATAACTTATACCTTATGATGCAATTAATACTTATATTGATAACTGTCATGTTGTCACAGTGGAACGACTTTGTGGTAGCATTGTCTGTGCTTATTGGTTTAGATACACCCCCTCTCCTTTGTCTCATTGTCTGTGCTTATTTTTGCATCCATATACTAACTTAAGTACAATGCTCATATACAGTTAGCTTTTACCATTTCCTTTTGTCTTAATAAATTGTTGTTCTCTTTGCGCGTCATCCTTGTCTCCCGCATAAATTTAGCAAGCTTTGCTGAAGTTGATACCTTGAGGTGACATGACATGTAGATGCAAGCAGCTTCTGCTGAACCCAAGAGTACGGGTAAGATCCAATAAACAATCGATGTGCTTCATATTCAGGGTTTTAACTCAAGGCTTCTATTTAAGCTGGATGATCATCTAATCTATGATAGTTTTTTTTGAAGGTAATGTATGGTAACCCGTTTTTATTTTGAAGCCGTGCAGGAAGCCAGGAACTCTGAAAAGACAAATAGTTTACCGGGGGTTTGAACCCCTCTCCATCCGCGAGGTCATAAGTTCTCTCTTGCCTTATCCATAGATAAGAACGCATTGGATCGAGAACTGATATGATAGAGACTTCTGTAGGGTGTGTTTGGTAAGAGGAGATTAAGATAAAATAGTGGGATTAAATTTAACAACGCAATGGATATTGGATTATTTAGGTCCCATTTCAACCTAACACACTCATAATGTCCTAGAGTCCGCTTCTATCAGACGACTCAAGGACCTAGTGTGTTGAGTAAAAAAAAACAAGTTGCCCCGTCAGAAATTTGGTCCGAGTTTTGACTAAAGATGAGTCCAATCAAGATCTACGTCATTGATACATGTAATCAATGTACCTTTAGAGTGTTGCTGCTTTACGAGAAAAATAATAAACAATAACAATCCCACCAATCTTGTGATACGGATACAAGTTATACATGAAATAAGTGATATAAGAGATCTTGACTGAGATGAGTCGTATCAAAATTGAATCATTAATAAATTTAATATATCCACACGGAAAAGTTCTTTTTCTTAGATGCCGAAAAGAAACTCACAAAGTCACAAGTCATAAATAGTGGAAAACAAGCTTCAAGCATTTAGTTAATCTTCAACATTGAGCCTTAAAACAGTGTAACAGATGGAAACAGTAGAGGTACAAATTTTCAATCTTCTACGGGCTTGATTGATATCACCGTGGTTTTGAAAGATTTTTATTTTTTTCGTAACAGTTAAAGTAATAGTTTACGGAAATGTTTTGAAAGATTGATATCAAAATAATTAAAATACCTATTTAGTATTTACCTCGTAATGGAACTTAATTTGGAGCTAAGACTTACAGTTATACTTGCCATTTTCAGCTCTGAAACCTAAAATCTGGGTTAGGTCAGTACCTAACGTGCACATGTGTGTTTTCTAATTTAATGAAGATATCTACTACGTATTTCATATGCTTAACAATATGTCTTTTTTTAATCTTTATTTGATATGTCAACGTGCCAACCACGTTGACGAGATTGGAAATAGAAAAACCCGATATTGGAAAATTTTGAAAAAAAAGACTAGCCTACTAAAGAACAATGATTTTATAATGCTTCTAACGGTCCATTTTTGGTCATCTAATGACACGATTTCACAAAAAATAATCAAATCAGCAACCTAACTTGACAGCAAATCTGTCCAAGACTGCAAAGATTTCACAAAAAATTCCCCAAAACATAATAAAAAAGTTACTACTCTACGATTATCTCTTCCCTTATATCTCAACTCAACTTCACATTTTCCATCCAAATCAAGAATTAGCTGTTGAGGATCATGGGTTCAGTAGGAGACATGGAGCAAGGCGAAAACGCGATCAGTTCTGAGTTAAATCATCCATTCCTACAAACCAGCAATGATGATGGTTGGAGCCAGAAGATGATCAACAAACATCCATGGATGGTTTACTTTAGCACCTTTGTTGCAGTCTGTGGAACCTATGAAGTAGGAGCTATGGTAAGACTTTCTTTTGTTAGCTATATTTGTGTGTATATTTGAGTGATGTTCTTCTGGTCACTTTGGTTTCAGTTGGGTTATTCTTCGCCTACTCAGTCGGCTATAACTGAAGAACTTGGACTCACCACAGCTGAGGTTTGTTGGAGCTTCACTTTTGTTTTAAAACCTTCAGTACAAATACATCAGAAGCAAATCCATATGCATAAGAAAGAAGAGGAATCTGAAAATAAAATAAAAAAGATCTGTGATGTATATGTGGGGCTGGTAAATCAGTTAGAATCAGAGCTGTTGTAGTTGGGACTGATAGGTAAACTACACAAACCACTCCTTACTACAAAGTAGATTTGTGTATATGTGGGGATATTCAGTCATTGCTAAATTTGTATATTCATAAATAAGTGCAAAGTTATTTGTATGAAACCACTCGTTGTTTTGATCATTTTGCGCAAAACCACCCTTTATCTATGTTTTGTTAAAGCTTTAACCGTGGTGCTAAAACTCCAAACACATTTATGTACTGTTTTCATGATACAAAATGGTAATTTTGTGGCAGTTTAACCTTTAAAAAAACTAGACAGTACCATTCAAAATATATGAGCAGTTTCTAAGATTTTCTAAGTTTTACTCTGGTTCTTGTACCTCCAAGCAGTACTCATTGTTCGGGTCTATTCTATCGATTGGTGCCATGTTTGGCGCAATTACAAGTGGGTCAATTGCTGATTTTGTTGGACGCAAGTGGGTTAGTAATTAATTAAAAGTATGTTGTTCAAAATTTCAAGTGACGTGTGTTAACAGATCACCATTTCTGTAGGCTATGGCAATATACAGCAGCATCTGCATAGGAGGGTGGCTTGCAATATACTTTGCACAGGTTTGATCAGAAAAATGAATTCCCAGTTTGCAAAACCTTACTTAATTTTCATTTCTTGAATCTATAATTGTGTATAAGGGAGCACTATCTCTAGACCTCGGAAGACTAGCAGGTGGATATGGCATAGGAGCCTTCTCTTATGTGGTGAGTCAGTTTGCGAAGATTCATATAGTTTCTTAATGACTCTCAGTTGAATATTATTTGAACTAACTACCAAAATTAATCAATAGGTTCCAGTTTATATAGCTGAAACAGCACCTGTGGAGCTTCGAGGCATCCTGACAAGTTTCGGCCAGGTAAAAACAAGGCTACGGAAAATCACTTCCTCATACGCTATACTTTTACGCATGTCCAAAGAAATATTTGTTTCTTAATATTCACTCTTTAATGATAGATATGATTTATTACCACAGTTGTTTCTTTCTGTTGGCATGGCAGCATCTTATATACTTGGTATAGTATTTCCATGGAGGGTTTTGGCTATTACAGGTCACTATTTGCTACAATTTGTATTCGTGATTGTTTAAACTTTAAGATGTTCAAATATATATATATATATATACACATGACATTATATGAAATATGGATGCAGGAGTTATCCCATGTGTTGTTCAGCTTCTGTGCCTGTTAATCATTCCCGAATCTCCAAGATGGCTAGTAAGAACACTTACACACAGGATGTTATTAGAAGAACTTGATGGATGTAAACTCGTAGTGTAATGTTTGAAAATGCAGGCAAAGAGAGGAAGAGAAAAGGATTTTAAAGAATCATTACGGAGACTTCGTACCAAAGATGCTGATATATCTTGTGAGGCAACTGGCATTCAAGTACTACTCATAAAACTAGTTCTCCTAAGAAGATTCTAAGAATATTTATAATATGAACTGATGATATAAGTTAACATCCCTCATAGGATTATATAGAAGAACTCGAAAGACTCCCAAAGGCAAATATTCTGGAACTCTTTCAGAGAAGATACTTCAAATCCATCACTGTATTACTCTTGCCTTGAATATATTGTGATTATTAACAGCATTATATGATACTTCTCTAAATCTATAATTCTATTGCTAGATAGGAGTTGGACTAATGGCATGCCAGCAGTTGGGTGGGATTAGTGGGATTTCTTTTTACATCAGTGACATTTTTGAATCAGCAGGTAATTTTTATTTATAAGCATAAAATTTTGCTTCTTATATTCTTATTAAAATGAAACATGTATTCTCCTTGTTCCCCAGGTGTTTCTTCAACAGTTGGGTCCATATCATATGCTGTTGTTCAGGTTTCTTCTCGCGTTTAATTATAACTAGCGTAATTCCCGTACAATGCACGGGATTTGATCTAAGCTAATATATTAACATCAGTAATACTGAATTATTTCTGTTAAAAATATTTTTTTGAATACAAAAGTCAAAAAAGATTATGCTGATTTTATCATCCCATGTTTGAAAGATAGATTTCTAACTGCAATTTATATATTGAATATATATATATATACTATGATTTTTCAAAATTTCTATCTTTTGTACATGCTGTTTAATATTGAATTATTTAACTTTGTTTATCTTATTATTCTATTTCCAAATATATAATATCAGGTTATCTCATTTGAGGAACTAATGTATATTAATGTCTTCATTAATATGGACACAATCTCACGTAAGAAAAAATAAAATTGAAAATAATGAGGTGGAAAAAATCGAGGTGTCTTGATGTGGAGATGACAAGTGATCTAAGTCTCTTCTACCTTAGTATTATATAGTCGATTATATGAAATGAACTTCAACTTCTCACTTCTGATGCTTATGCAGTATTTCAAATTTTACAGGTTTTTGTCATGATGTCTGTTTCACCATTGGTGGACAAAGCTGGTCGGAAACCTCTTATACTGGTAAATTTTGTGACTTTTTTTTTACTGTTTTAACTTTTAAATCATCCACTTACTCTCTATTGTTGCTACAGGTTTCAGCATTAGGACTAATCTTAGGTTGTTTACTAGAAGCAACTGCCTTCTTTCTTAAGGTAGTTTCCTTTGAACATCATATTGTTACAGAATTCCAGAAAATTAATGTTTCACTAATTTAATTAATTAATTGATCTTACTGTGTTAACCAGGCGCATAACCTTTGGGTGAAAGCAACACCTGTACTTGCACTTGTTGGAGTAATGGTACGATACGGTTATCCGCATATGTTGCTGAAATTTCCTAAATGAAAAATGTCTGAAATGTAAAAACACCAATTCAGGTATACATAGCATCTTTTGCAGTGGGCATGGGACCTATTCCATGGGTAATAGCAGCAGAGGTACAAGAATGAATATTTGTTGTAACAGAGATTACATTCATGTCTATAGATTTTTACTGTAACAATATTTTGTGTGACAGATATTCCCGTTGAATATCAAAGGAAATGCTGGAAGTGTTGCAACACTTGTAAACTGGTTTTGTTCTTGGGCAGTTGCCTATACATTCTATATGTTGACGAACTGGAGTTCCTACGGTAAGAATACTGAAAGTTACTACTACAGAGTTGGGTTAGCATTTCAGTATTTCACTGCTGTCAAATTAATCAGTTTAAAGGTAAAAGAAGCTGCAAATTTACCTTCTTGCTTTGCTGAATTTCAGGTACCTATTTAGTTTATGGTGCTGTCAATATTTTGGCCTTCATTTTTGTGCTGAAAGTGGTACCTGAGACAAAGGGAAGAACTTTGGAGCAAATTCAAGCGAGCATAAATGTATAGTTACATAGAGGGATTAGAGGGTTAGGAGACAAATTTGTGGAGAAATTTTTTTTTTTTTTTGAAGAAAGACTATCATTGGTGATATGAGAACAGATGGCGACGACATCTTCATTGAATTATCTTGGTGATTGCTAGATTTTTTTTTAGAAAAGACACTTATCTTGCATATTATAAGAAAGACTATGATTGATGATATGAGGAAACAAGAAGACAAAGAATTAAACCAGAATGGTGAAAGCAAACCCAACCTGTATAATGCATGTGGTTTTTTGACATTATTTTCTGTGATTTGCATCAAATGAGCCCTTAAAGAGCTGTGGTTTGAACCAACTGGTTGCTATTTCAAACACAACCGTTTTATTCGGACCTCAACATTTAGCCTATTTCGGTAAAAAAAAATTGTGCACACCTAAAATAAGAATAAAATTGCTATTTATTCAAACAAATTCAATCAATTTCATAATTTTTTTCTATTTAAGTGCATAAAAAAATATTTTTATTTATTTATAATACTTAAAATAATAGTTTATTATTTTTTTTACCATAATACTATCTTGATTTTCAAATTTGATGCTTACCAACAATATTACTTACAAAGTTATTTTTAATTTAATAAAAGATGAAAAATGAACCAAACAAGTCGGTATAATTATAAAATGCAGAGGTTGGCGTTAAATTATAGGATTTTTTTGCTTGGTACCCTCAATTTGGACTTTTTTTTATTGATATTTACTAAGTTTCAAAATTCATAGGCATTGAGAATGGTTTAATATGTTTCCCATTTATACTTATTCTTAATATATTATATTAAAAATTTATTATAAAATAGTAAAAAATCATAAAAATAAATTTTGAACTAATTATGAACTCATTAAATTTTATAATAAAAATATATATATATATATATATATATATATAAAATTTAAAATTATATATTTTTTATTTTCTATATTTTATTTTAAATCTAAATAAAAAAATTGTAAAATTATATTTTATTTCGAAAAAAAAAAGATTTTAATATTATTTTTTTGAATAATTTTTAATCAAAAAATATATAAAATTTACTTTTATTATAAAATTTATTAGTTTAAAGTTTAATGAGGTCAATATTAATTTTAAATATTTTTATTATTTTATAATAAATTTTTAATGTAATATTTAAGTAAGTGTATAAAGGGAAAAAATAAATTATACAAGTATCAAGACGGGGAATTTGGAGTTTATTACTTACTTACCTCATAATGG
Source organism: Fagopyrum tataricum (assembly GCA_002319775.1). Taxonomy (NCBI): domain Eukaryota; kingdom Viridiplantae; phylum Streptophyta; class Magnoliopsida; order Caryophyllales; family Polygonaceae; genus Fagopyrum; species Fagopyrum tataricum. Next base: position 36,172,005 of record CM008284.1, read on the forward strand.
AGCTTAATTTGGAAGTAAGACTTACAATTATACTTACCATTTTCAGCTCTGAAATCCTATGATGCACGGACACTTCTAGAGAGTTGTTCAGCTCTGAAACCCTATGATGCACGGACACTTCTAGAGAGTGCCATTTTCCGTGTCCTCTCGTGTCGGAAACTCGGAAGCTTCCGGAAACTTCTCGGATACGGTCAAAATAGTGAGGACACGGTCAAGACACGTTTTCAACACCGGGAATGGGCCGGACACATCCAAATCATGATCATAAATGATGGTTCAACGTGGGATCAAAGAGGAATACAAAAGAGATGAACAAGACATTCATGACCACTACGTTTTGGTTTATTTTTTCGAATTCAGGATGAATAAGACATTCATGACTACTACCTCAATATCACTTAAAACAATCAAATATTCTTATTTATCAATAATTCTACAACTAATGACGCATTCATGTGTCATTGGTTGTATCATATATGCATCTCTTCTAATCATATATAAATTTCTCTTCGCAAGTTTTTCAAAATGATATATTATTTATATTTTTTCGCCGTGTCCCCGTTTCCTACGATTTTTATGATTGCCGCTTCCCCGTTTCTCGCCGTGTTCATTTTCCGTATCCGTGTCCGTTTCCGTGCAACATAGCTGAAACCTAAAACCTGGGTTAGGTCAGTACCTAACGTGCACATGTCGGTTTTCTAATTTAATAAAGATATCTACTCCATGTTTTGTTGAAGCTTTAACAGTAACTAGTTCATTGCCCGCACTTTGTGCGGGTTATGTTTAAACAATTTTTATTATAATGTTTATATATTAGGTATTGAATATTAATCTTAAAAATATGATTATACTAAGAATATGATTTATTTTTTTTATAAAATTCATGACAAGATTCTTAACAAATAAAATGTTATTAAATAACTTTTACTTTAACATAGTCAAAACACCCAAAAAAATGTATGGTTTGTTTAATCTTCAATCCCTTTATTTATAAAAGTTCTCAAACTGTATTCTTACTTAAAATCGAGGTGATAGCAAAATCGTTGAAAACTGGTCAACGACCCATATAACGGAATATCCAGTATGAATAAAAAATATACTTGACTTAACCAAGCTGAAAGTATTTAAGGACCCCCAATGTCTGATTTGTTTAATTTTCAAATCACGATGTGGAATAGTAAAATTGTTCGTCAACGACACTTAAAACGGATATTAACCCGTTATTAAAAATTATACTTGAACTTAACCAAGAGGTCAAGAAATGTATGATTTGTTTAATATTCAAAATCTCTATTTATACATATACTCAAACTATCAACCTTACATAAATAGTCGATGTGGGATAACAAAATCTGAAAATAGTTAACGACCCACAAAAAATTTGTTTAATCAAACCCTCAATTTATATAAGTTCTCAAGTTATCAGTCTTACTTATAATCGATGTGGGATAGCAAAATCTTAATCATCAAATCCTCTATGTCATACTATCGATGACGACCCACAAACTCTATGTCATACTATCGATGACGACCCACAAAAAAGTAGGTCATATAACATATATTAATCTATTGATTAATAAAAATTATACTTCAATTTAGCCAGAAGACTAAGAAATTGATGATTTGTTTAATCTTAAAAATCCTCTATTTATAGATGTACTCAAACTATCAACCTTACATATATTCGATGTGGGATAGAAAAATCTGAAAATATTTAACAACCACAAAACAGTAGGTCAATTGTAACACCCCAAATCCGCAGGACTCGGAGTGCTACTGGGCTAGGATCTCACAATGGATCCTGACCCTAGCCTGACAACAATTTCACTGATCTTACAACAAGGCACCGATAGATTAAAACAAAACATGAAACTGATATATATATATATATATATATATATAGATCAAAAGGTAATACAATATACCGCTGAGTACAAACAAACCAAACTGTACATCAAAATAACCCATATCCCCGATACCGCCCCATTGTACGGAGCCCTCAGCGGATCACCCACTTTGGATCACTCTGCAGCTCTCCTATCCTGCAAAGTCTCTACAACACGGTATGAAACCGTTAGCTAACCATACACAAATATAGGAATATGCTAGAGCACAAACACACATCAGAAATCTTATAACATCATCATGCTTTCACACATTTACCCTGTTCATTATCTTTATAAAGTCCAACAATCAACTCATATATAAATATCCATATAAACGTAAGTGACACGAGGAATATAAACCTCGCCTCTAGGTCCAATAACCAGCTGGAATGGTGCCTGGAACACTACCCCGTGTACCCTAAGGGAATGGGAAGTGCCCGAACCGTTTACCAGGTCTGGCCTGCCTACGGAGAACCTCCCAGACTCCCAGCGGGATGAAAGGGCAAGTTATCACGGCCCTACAATGGGCAAGCAATATACCATAGGTCGGTGACCATCATAACACATGCTATAAACATATAACACACACACCACTCATGCACAACATCCTATAAAGGAATGGCAACTAAGTAAGTCCCACGGACTTACCTCAACCTCGTAGTCGTCTCACTGGATCAACCTCAACTCAGTCCACTCCAAACTGGAGGATAACATAGCCTATACAAGGCATACACAGATATATCACAATCCTATCACACAAAAGGGTCACACCTAGACCCAAGGGATCCATAAGGGATCATATTCCAACTCGTAATCCTCAAAGCCCTAACCGGCATTCCCGTATCATACTCATCAACATCCGAATCCTAGCATGCCACTATCGCTCAACTAGGAAAGGAAAGGATCTACCTAGATTTAGGTAGACCCGGGACAAAACGCAGCTGCGTAACAAAGGGGCGCAAGGGCGGAGGCAAGCAACCGCGGGTGCGGCGGAACGGAGCCGCGGGGGCGGTGACTAGGGACGCTGGCAAACACAGGCACGCCGCTGGCACAACGCGAGCGCTGTGACACGGTAACCGTGGGGACGGTGACTTCTGGCCGCGGGGGCGGCGACTACGCAGAATGAAACCTCGTGGTTTCTCTTCAGCTCTTTCCGGGATCAATCCCCTCCACTCTCTTCTAGATTCATACACAAGCATCAACATACACATATTAACATCATCCTATGATCACACATCTAATCCTAAGCTAAGGAATGAAGAAGAACAAGAAAAGAAGAAGAAAGAATGAAGAAGCAAGGAGGAAGATGCTCACCACGGCTATAGCTAGCTAAAGAACTGATCACCAAACACTTACTCGCTTCCAAGTACAGCAGTACTCACCATCATCAATCACCACAAGCCACAACACATCCAAACTCAAACCAAACTCTTCCAAACCAAACCAAGAGCAAGAGGGAACAAGGGAGAAGCAAGGAGGACGTAAACTGGATTGGAAAGTATGAAGAAACCCTTGCTCAACAAGGTGAAATGAAGAAGGTAAAGAAGGAGTAAAGCACGAGTCAAAGAAGTCAACAAAACCGGCTGCAGCCGCCGTAACCCGCCGGGGCGGATCACAGGGCCGCAGGGGCGGAGACCCGCAGGAGCGGCACACGTGCCCACGGGTGCGACAAAACCAATCTCGACCCAAGGCAATCTCGGCCGTGGTCCAATCTCGGTCCGAAAGAAAGGGCTCTCACATCTCACCCCCCTAAAAAAAAGTTTCGTCCCGAAACTTGCAAGATCCAGAAAACACTCGGACTCAGAAGCCGAGGTACAACTATCTCTTTAACCTCAACATAAGCATGGAGGAAACCATCCACTCCAGCAGCAAACTATACTGTCCAAGGCCTAGAGGGAAACCATCTCTAGCCTAACCATAACATGTCCCGATAGCATGGAGGAAAGAGCTATCTCCAGCTATAAACAAGTCATACTAGCACAACAAGATCTAATAAGATCACAATCACAACAAGCTAGCATGAAATAACATATCATAGCATATAAGCATGTAAGCACATAAGACTCACCAAGCTAGTACTAAGATCTACTCGGTGATCCTACTGGTGCACCGATCTCTGCATAGAACTCTGGATAGTTCCTCTGGATACTATCCTCAGTCTCCCATGTAGCCTCCTCCGGTCCTCGTCTCGACCACTGTATCCTAAGCATAGGTATGTCCTTCGAACGCAGGCGTCTCGTACCTCGTTCTAGGACTGCAATCGGATGTTCAACAAAAGTGTGGTCCGGCTCAACCACCAAATCCTCATAGCTCACAATGTGTCTCGGATCTGGTATATACTCTCTCAGCTGAGACACGTGAAACACAGGGTGAACACCCTCTAATCTCGGAGGCAAGGCCAACCTGTAAGCTGCATTCCCAACCCGATCTAGAATCTCGAACGGTCCGACATATCGGGGACTCAACTTCCCCTTAATGCCAAAACGCCTAACACCTCGTGTCGGATACACCCTCAGCCACACATGGGCTCCAACCCTGAACTCTAGAGGTCTACGCCTCCTATCAGCATACGACTTCTGACGGCTCTGCGCAGTCAGCATACGCTCTCTGATCAATGCTACTCGAGTCATATCATCCTGAATCTGATCAGGTGCTAAACCACTGACAATGCTCTGCTCATCCCAGCATAACGGAGTACATCTCTGTCCATACAGTGCCTCATATGGGGCCATCCCAATAGATGCATGCCAGCTGTTGTTGTATGAGAACTCAACTAGTGGGAGGTGATCTGTCCACACCTGTCCCCAATCCAACACACAAGCTCGCAGCATATCCTCCAGGGTCTGAATAGTCCTCTCTGACTGACCATCTGTCTGAGGATGAAACGCAGTCGTGAAATGCAAACTCGTCCCCAGGGCATTCTGAATCTGCTGCCAGAATCTCGAGGTAAACCGTCCATCTCTGTCAGAGACGATCGTCCTCGGTACACCATGGAGTCTCACTATCTGCCTGGTGTACTCATCTGCTAACCGGCCACGTCTCTCGAATAGGAATGAAACGTGCCGTCTTCGTCAGTCTGTCAACTATAACCCAGATGGCATCAAAACTCCGGCTCAGCCTCAGTCCGGTCACAAAATCCATGGTGACGTCCTCCCACTTCCTCTATGGAGCAGGAAGTGGATGGAGCTCACCTCCAGGTCTGAAATTGTAACACCCCAAATCCGTAGGACTCGGAGTGCTACTGGGCTAGGATCTCACAATGGATCCTGACCCTAGCCTGACAACAAGTTCACTAATCTTACAACAAGGCACCGACAAATTAAGTACAAAACCTCAAACTGATATATATAAGTATCAGAAAGTAATACATCTGTACCGCTGAGTACAAATAAAACGATACTATACTACAAAAATCCCATAATCCCCGATATCGACCCAGTGTGCGGAGCCCTAAGCGGATCACCCCCTCTGGATCACTCTGCAGTTTACCTAACCTGCAAAGTCTACAACACGGTATAAACCGTTAGCTAACCAAACACATACAAAGGAAGATGCTAGAGCACATGCACACGTCAGAACTTAAACATATAAACATGTTGTCAAACATTTACCCATTTTATTATCTTATAATAATAGTCCGGCGCATGCAACGTATAAATAATAACTCAATATGAACGTATGTGACACGAGGAATATAACCCTCGCCTCTCGGGAATGGTGCCAGCTGGAATGGGATCCGGTCCCACCTCCCGTGTACCCTATGGGAGTGGTGCAGGTGGCCGGCCCACTGAGCCATACTGGCCTGCCCGAAGAGAACCTCTAGACTCCCAGCGGGATGAATGGACAAGTTGTCACGGCCCTACAATGGGCAGTCGATAGACCATAGATCGGTAATACAATATATCATACGGGCTATAAAGCATAACATCCACCACTCAGACACACATCCAATATATGGAGGGCAGCTAAGTAAGTCCTATGGACTTACCTCAACCTCGGGAGTCACAGACTCAGAATACTCGGCTCCGCTCTGGAGATCAACTCAACCTAAACAAGGTATAACGCATACATCATATACATATCCATACAAGGGGTCACACCTAGACCCAAGGGATCCATACGGATCATATTCCAACTCGTAATCCTCAAGGCCGTAACCGGCATAACAGTTCCGTACTCAACTCATTCTAACCTTAACTCGCACCTAGCATGCTACTAACACTCATACTAGGAAGGAAAAGGATCTACCTAGCCTTAGGTAGATCCGGGACAAGACGCACCTGCGTGAAGGAAAGACACAGGAGCGGAACACAGGCGACCGTAGGCGCGGCGGCACTCAGCCGCGGGGGTGGTGACACGGGCCGCTGGCAACGCTTGCACGCCGTTGGCACGGCGCGGGCGCTGCGGCACAGGTTCCGCGGGGGCGGTGACTCTTGGCCGCGGGTGCGGGGACAAGGCTCCCGCAGGGGCGGCTGGCTGGACCGCGGGGGCGGCAACGATGCAGAGGCGATCCCGCGATTCCTCTTCGGCTCTTCACGTGATCAGGTCACGTTTTCTCTCATCCAAGGTTCAGCACATACATATATATACACATACCAACATCAACACACATCTATGTAAGCATCTAATCCTAAGCTATGGAGGAAGAACAAGAAAGGAAGAAAAGAACAAGAAGATCCTTACAACACTTGTGGTCTAAGGCTGCAGGGGAAGATCAACACACACCAAGGCTGGCTTCCAAGCTCAGCAAACTCACAGACATCAACAACCACAACTACCACATCAACTCTCAAGCCAAAACTCTTCCAAAAACCAAGAACAAGATCAAGGCAGGCAAAGGGAAGCAAGGAGCAAAGGGAACGTGAAACCGCAGGGTCGGTCCAAGCAGCCGCCGGAAACCGCAGGGGCGGTCCAAGCAGCCGCAGGGGCGGCGCCACTCACCGCGGGGGCGGCAAGACCTACCTCGGCCAGAGCTAATCTCGGCCAAGGTCCGGTCTCGGCCTGAAAGACTACGGCTCTTACATCTCTCCCCCCTAAAAACAAGTTTCGTCCCGAAACTTGGACAACCTCGAAAGCTCTCAACTCAAAACCGGGATACCCTCTCTCTATCGGAGGTATCATATCTCGTACCTGAAAACAAACCATACGCTATAACCTCAACCCGGGCGTGGAGAAACATCGTCTCCCGCAAAAGATCAAACTACTATTCGGGGCATAGAGAGATGTATCTCTAGCCAAACCATCATCGGGGCATGGAGAAGGTATCTCCATCCAAACTATGTCTATCAAAATAGCGTGTAGGTAGGAACCATCTCCAGCTATCCCTAATAGTCGTATCACAATAGCATGGAGGTAAGAACCATCTCCAGCTATACCTAACAGTCGTACTAGCACAACAGGATTTAGTAAGATCATAAACACATCACAGCTAGCACGAAATAAACATATCATAGCATATAAGCACATAAGCACATATGCACATAAACATAACACTCCTCAGGCTAGTCCTAAGACCTACTCCTGGATCTTATAAGGATATCTATCCCCGCCTATAACTCTAGATGCTATCCTCAGTCTCTCACATAGCCTCATCAGGCTCTCATCTCGACCATTGTATCCGTAACACAGGAAAGTTCTACATGTAGACATCTCATGTCTCGGTCTAGGACTACAATAGAATGCTTGATACAGGTGTGGTCCGGCTCAACCACCAAATCAACATAACTCACAGTGTGTCTCAGATCTGGTATATAGTCCCTCAGCTCAGACATGTAAAACCCAGGGTAAATCCTCTAATCTCGAAGACAAAGTTATCTATAAGCTGTGCTCTCAACCCGATCCAACAACTCAACTGGTCTAACTCTGAACTCTAGGGCAAGCTGCGCTTCCCACTTCCTCTTAATGTCAAAGCATCTACACCTCGTGTCGGAGACACTCTCGGGCATACTGGCTCCAAATCCAAACTTTAGAGGTCTACGCCTCCTATCTGTATACGACCTCTGACGGCTCTGCACAGTCAGCAATCATTCTCTAACCAGAGCTACTCGAATCCCATCATCCTAAACCTGATCGGGTGTCAAATTACTAACACTGCTCCACTCATCTCAGCCTAACGAGATCTGATATCTCTGTCCATACAGTGCCTCATATGGGGCCATCCGAACAGATGCATGCCACCATTGTTGCATAAAAGCTCGACTAGTGGGAGATGATCCGTCCCCACTTGTCTCCAATCTAACATACCAGCCCGCAGTATACTCTCCACTGTCTGAAGGGTCCTTCCCGACCGACTATCTATCGGAGAATGACATACAGTCACGAAGTGTAAACTCGTCTCCAGGGCAGTCTGAATCTTCTGCCAAAACCTCGAGGTAAATCGTCCATCTTTGACAGAGACGATCGTCCTCGGTATCCCATGGAGTCTCACTATCTTTTTAGTGTACTCCTCAGCCAGTCTGCTCACCGGCCACGTTTCCCGAATAGGAAGGAAACGTGCCGTCTTCGTCAATCTGTCTACGATAACCCAGATAATATCAAACTTCAGTTCGGTCTTAGTCCAGCCACAACGTCTATGGTGACGTCCTCCCACTTCCTCTGTGGAACAGGAAGTGGATGGAGCTCACCTCCCGGTCTGTGCTGCTCTACCCTGACCTATTGGCAGGTCGCACACGGTGCTACAAATCTGGCTACAAAATCCTTTGTCTCAACTCCGCATCAGCGGTATCCAGACGCGATTGCGGCATCTCCAAGCTCCATTGGCTCCTAGCAGGAACTGTGGCCTCATCCCGAAATATCATCTCTCGGATCCTCATCAGGAGACTGGATATTCACTCTAACCAGATCAGATCTCTCTGTTTCAGACGTCTCTTCAGCTCCTCCAAACTCTGTGTACCCTGATCAGACCACACAATCTGGAAGTCTTCCTTAACAATCTCATCAGTGGATGGACAATCACAGAAAAGCCCTCCACAACGCGTCTATGACAGCCGGCTAGGCCAAGGAAATTACATACTTCCTTGACGTTCGTCGGTATCATTCATGCTGCTACTGCCTCTATCTCCACTGAATCAATAGGTATCTCTTCGACGGAAGTAATCTAACCCAGGGATGCTACCTCTGACATCCCAAACTCACACCGGAAGAACTCAACATAACGTTCTCAATCCCGCAAAACCTGCAACACCATCCTCAGCTGTCCTGCATGCTCCTTTCTACTGCGAGAGTATACCAGAATGTCATCTATGAACACTACCACCAACTGATCCCGGAAGTCGATGAGTATACTATTCATCAACTCCATAAAGACTGCTGGCCATTTGAGAGCTCAAATGGCAGCACTACAAACTCGTAGTGTCCATATCGGTCTGCAATGCCGTTCCGCACATCCTGCCCTCTCCCCCTCACCTGGTGATACTCTGAGCGCAGGTCAATCCTGGAAAATTCGGTGGTTCCCTACCACCGATCTAATCAACTCATCGATACGTGGCAGTGGATACCTGTTCTTAATGATCACCTTAATCAGCTTTCTGTGGTCCATGCACAATCTCACAATCCGTCCTTCTTCCGTACGAAGAAGACAAGTACTCCCCATGGGGATATGCTAGGGCCAAAAGAACCCTTTCCATCCAAACTCCTCGAGTCGCTTCCTCAACTCTAATACCTCAACTGACTCCATACAGTATGGGCCTTCGAATTCGATCTCTCACCAGGCTCTCACTCCATAGATCAAAATCTACGCTCCTCAGAGACGGTAACTGAACGATTCAACAAACCATCTGTAGCTCACCAACCATGGGGATGTTCTCCACTATTGAACTCTTCCCCCTCCTTCCTGAAATAACACCAGAAGGCATCATCACCTATACAATCAATTTCGCTGCACGTACCGCACTGGTCACTATACCTGACCTAACTCGGTAGAGACTGTGACAGTCTTCCTACCTACATATCATCCAGTCTAATGCCTAACCTTCCAAACCATACCTACAAGGATATTCTCATACACTCCTGGCATGATACGAGATCATCCAGTAACACACGGGTCCCTACAGGAATGGGACAGTCTCGGATCTCAGGGGTACCTCTGACCCTACTACCATCGGTAACCCTACACTAAAGGGTACTCTCTCAAATGTACCTAGACTCAGGTACTCTATACAGGCATCAGAAATAAAAGAGTGCGTCGCACTCGTATCAAAGAAGATCCTAACAGGCAATCTAAGAATTAGAAAGGTACCTGTAGTGGTTGGTGTAGCCGGCTCCTCTGCACCCCTCAGTCCAAAAATAGACCCTGTGGTCCCCTGGTGTTATGGCATCACCACCTCGATCTCTGACTCTACTCGGCCCCGGAACAGATCCCGGAGTAATAAGACAATCTGGGATTCTCCACGGTCCCAGTATCTGCTGAGGTGGCCTCTGTCCACCTTCCATTGCAAGGGCAGGAAAAGAACTCTGTTGTGATAGAACTCCGCCCCATCTACAGAAAATCTCTAGGTGACCTTGCCCACCACAAGTGAAGCAAGTCACTAACGGGTACGTACATGCTGGTCGTAAATGTCCAGGATCACTACAGTTAAAGCACCGTGGACCCGTAGTAGCAACCAATGCAGCTGCAGGGTAACTCGAGCGTCTCTGGTATCGTTCAGAACCCACCATTCCTTCAGCACCTCTGGTCAGCCCAGGTTGTTGTCGCTGCTGTTGCTGAGATGACCTCTGTCCACCCCTAGCTACCCTATCAGGAAAAGAACCCGGCTGAGACAAAGCTTCACCCTGTCTACAAAAAATATGTCTGTGACCTGGTCTGCCACAGACATAACAAGTCACGGTCTGCCTCGTGCACTCTCGTCGCATATGTCCATACTTACCACAGTTGTGGCACTGTCGTCTCTGACCTGTAGCTGGTGTAGATGAGGGCAGAGCTTGACGACTCTGGCCTCGCCCCGACCCAGTATCACCAATTTGTTCAGTCCGCTGTCTCTTTCCAGACCTTCTATGCTCCCCTGAAACTCGGGTAATCTCAGCAGCACGTGCCGGTACAACTGGCACCTGAGTAATCCTATGCAATCCTTCAAATGATTCCCCTTGTACTGGCAGATCACGAATACGTTCACCTGCTCTAGCAGCTTCTTCCACTTGTCTAATATACGCACGGAAATCTGGTCCCCTCATAATGACATAACCTGAGTCATCTGACTGGACTCGTTGTGGTGTATGTCCCTCAGCTATACCATTCCCAATCCCCGAGGCGGCACTCTCAGCCACATTCTCCTGAAGCACTACTGTTACCCGTACATCAGCAACAGGAATCCTACCCCGTCCTCTACCTAGGGGGGGTCTACCTCTACCTCTACCCCGTCCAGCTGAAGGTGCTCTAGTCTGAAACATTTGCAGAGGACGTAACCTACTCAGAAGGCTATATATATGCCGTATGTATAGATATATATATCACACATCACATCAAATAGTATCTATCTATATATATATATACCTATACTGTCGAGATCTTCAGAGGGGTGATGGCTCACGTACACGATATCCCAAAACATTTGTACTCATTTCAAACCAAAATCTTTTGAAAAGTCAGACCCCTTTCGGGTTCTGTTTATTTATCTATTGGACCTTTATTGCAGATTACAAGTGCCATTGTTGTCAACTTGACCCTAGCCTAACAACAAGTTCACTGATCTTACAACAAGGCACCGACAGATTAAATACAAAACCTCAAACTGATATATATAAGTATCAGAAAGTAATACATCTGTACCGCTGAGTACAAATAAAACGATACTATACTACAAAAATCCCATAATCCCCGATATCGACCCAGTGTGCGGAGCTTTCAGCGGATCACCCCCTCTGGATCACTCTGCAGTTTACCTAGCCTGAAAAGTCTACAACACGGTATAAACCGTTAGCTAACCAAACACATACAAAGGAAGATGCTAGAGCACATGCACACGTCAGAACTTAAACATATAAACATGCTGTCACACATTTACCCATTTTATTATCTTATAATAATAGTCCGACGCATACAACGTATAAATAATAACTCAATATGAACGTATGTGACACGAGGAATATAACCCTCACCTCTCGGGAATGGTGCCAGCTGGAATGGGATCCGGTCCCACCTCCCGTGTACCCTATGGGAGTGGTGCAGGTGGCCGGCCCACTAAGCCATACTGGCCTGCCCGAAGAGAACCTCCAGACTCCCAGCGGGATGAATGGACAAGTTGTCACGGCACTATAATGGGCAGTCGATAGACCATAGGTCGGTAATACAATATATCATACGGGCTATAAAGCATAACATCCACCACTCAGGCACACATCAAATATATGGAGGGCAACTAAGTAAGTCCTATGGACTTACCTCAACCTCGGGAGTCACAGACTCGGAATACTCGGCTCCGCTCTGGAGATCAACTCAACCTAAACAAGGTATAACGCATACATCATATACATATCCATACAAGGGGTCACACCTAGACCCAAGGGATCCATACGGATCATATTCCAACTCGTAATCCTCAAGGCCGTAACCGGCATAACAGTTCCGTAATCAACTCATTCTAACCTTAACTCGCACCTAGCATGCTACTAACACTCATACTAGGAAGGAAAAGGATCTACCTAGCCTTAGGTAGATCCGGGACAAGACGCATCTGCGTGAAGGAAAGACGCAGGAGCGGAACACAGGCGACCGCAGGCGCGGCGGCACTTAGCCGCGGGGGCGGTGACACGGGCCGCTGGCAACGCTGGCACGCCGCTGGCACGGCGCGGGCGCTGCGGCACAGGTGCCGTGGGGGCGGTGACTCTTGGCCGCGGGTGCGGGGACAAGGCTCCCGCAGGGGCGGCTGGCTGGACCGTGGGGGCGGCAACGATGCAGAGGCGATCTCGCGATTCCTCTTCGGCTCTTCACGTGATCAGGTCACGTCTTCTCTCAGGGCGTCGGCGACTACGTTCGCCTTCCCCGGATGATACAGAATCTCCAGATCAAAATCCTTGATCAGCTCGAGCCACCTACGCTGGCGGTTATTCAATTCCCGCTGCGTGAAAATGTACTTCAGAGTCTGATGGTCTGTGAAGATCTGACATGTAACACCATATAGGTAATGTCTCCAGATCTTCAGTGCATGAATTACTGCTGCCAACTCCAGATCATGAGTCGGGTAGTTCTCCTCATATGTCTTCAGTTGTCAAGACGCATATGCAATCACCCTGCCTCTCTGCATCAACACACATCCCAAGCCTAGCTTGGATGCATCACTGTATACTACCAAATCCTCTATGCCCTCTAGCTGGGCCAAAATAGGAGCAGAAGTCAGACGTTTCTTCAGCTCCTCAAAACTCTGCATACACTGATCAGACCACACGAATCTGGTAGTCTTTCTCAGCAAACTCGTCAGTGGACGGGCGATCACAGAAAATCCCCCCACAAAGCGTCTGTAATAACCGGCTAGGCCAAGGAAGCTACGTACTTCCTTGACGTTCATCGGTGTCGACCATGCAGCTACTGCCTCTATCTTCGCTGGATCCACCTTGATCCCCTCAGCTGATACTATGTGACCCGGGAATGCTACCTCTGGCATCCAAAACTCGCACTTAGAGAACTTTGCATAAAGTTCTCTATCCCGCAAAACCTGCAATATAGTCCTCAGATGTCCTGCATGCTCCTCAGTACTATGAGAATATACCAAAATGTCATCAATGAAAACCACCACAAACTGATCCAGGAAGTCGATGAAGATACTGTTCATCAACTCCATAAAGACAGCTGGGGAATTCGTAAGCCCAAATGGCATCACTACAAACTCGTAGTGGCCATATCTGGTCCGGAACGCAGTCTTGTGCACATCCTGCTCCCTTTCCCTCAGCTGGTGATACCCGGAACGCAGGTCAATCCTGGAGAACACAATAGCTCCCTGTAGTTGATCTAACAAATCATCAATGCGCGGCAGTGGATACTTGTTCTTGATGGTCACCTTGTTCAGCTCTCTGTAGTCTATGCATAACCGCAAAGATCCGTCCTTCTTCCGTACGAAGAGGATAGGTGCTCCCCATGGGGACACACTAGGGCGAATGAAGCCCTTCTCAGCCAACTTCTCGAGTTGCTTCTTCAGCTCCAACATCTCGACAGGCGCCATCCGGTATGGGGCCTTCGAGATGGGTCTCGTACCAGGCTCCAACTCGATACTGAAATCCACACTCCTCTGAGGCGGCAAGCTGGACGGCTCAGCAAACACATCAGTAAACTTACAGACCACTGGGATATCCTCTAACGCTGGACTCTCCCCCTCCTTCATGGCATAACACTAGAAGGCCTCGCAACCCTGTGCAATCAGTCTAGCTGCCCGTATAGCACTGATAACTGTGCCTACCTTTCCAAGGTCCCAACCTCGGAAAACCTCTATCTGACCTAACTCGGTAGAGAGGATAACAGTCCTCCTACCTACATCTAAGACTGCAGAATGTCTAGCCATCCAATCCATACCTAGTATAACTTCCTCATGCTCTAACGGCATGACAAAGAAGTCAACTAGTAACACACGAGTCCCTACAGAAATGGGACAACCGTGAATCTCACAGGTACCTCTGACCCTACCACCATTGGGTAATCCTATAATAAAAGGCATACCCTCAACTGTATCTAGACCCAGACGCTCTACACAGGCATCAGAAATAAAAGAATGCGTAGCACTAGTATCAAACAAAACTCTAACAGGTAAACCATGAATCAGAATGGTACCTGTAGCAGTAGGTGCAGCTGGCTCCTCTGCACTCCTCAGCTCAAAAACACGGCCCTGTGGGCCTCTAGTATCAGTGGTGCCCCCACCACGGCCTCTGCCTCTACTCGGCCCAGGAGCAGATCCCTGAGTCGTAGGGCGATCTGGGACTCTCTGCTGTCCCTGACTCTGCTGCTGTTGCTGAGGTGGTCTCTGTCCACCTTCTGCTGCACTAGCAGGAGAAGAAGCCTGCTGTGATGAAGCTCTCCCTCATTTACAAAAGGTAGCTCTATGACCAGGTCGGCCACAAGTGAAGCAGGTCACTGGCTGCCTCGTACACTCTGACCTCATATGCCCATACTCACTGCAGTTGAAACACTGCACTCCCTTATCTGCACCCGGTGCAGATGGAGGACGACTCTGGCGACTCTGGCCTCGCCCTGATCCAGCAGCTCCACCAGTACCACTGGTCTGACCAGGCCTCTGTCTCTTCTCAAACCCTCCGGTCTGAGAAGCTCTCCTCTGGCTGGCTCTCTCCCTCTCGTAGTCAGATGCCCAGTCCTGATAGTCGACCAAGGTCTCACAGTGAAAACCCGCCATATAGGTACGGGTAGTATCCCTCAGACGTCGGGAAAACAAATACACGTGCTGATCTGCAGCAGGTGCAGCTGGACCCAGCAATGCCAGCTCCTCCTGGAATCTCCTGATGGCCTCTGAGACCGGCACATCCTCGAATCCAACCTCCACAAAATCTCGCAGTTTCTCCCTCCTCAACGAGGCAGGGCAGGAACGCTCTCGGATCAGAGTCCTCATCTGCTCAAAACTAGTCACTTGTGCTCGTACAGATCTCCACCAATGCTGTGCAAATCTCTGAACAAGGTCTGTACCAGCTCAATCTGCCTGTCCACGGGACATCTAATATACTCTAGGGCTGAGTCTACATGTCCTATCCAAAGCTCCACCTCTAGCCCCAGTTTCCTAGTGAAAGGGGGTACTCCCATCTGATGAAAAGCCTTCAACCAAGTGTCTGGTCTAGGCCCTCTATGCTCCTCTGGAGCCCGAGCAATCTCAACAGCAGGTACATGTACAGCTGGTACCTGAGTAACGGTGTGGGACCTCTCAGATGGTCCCTCCTGTGCTGGCAGATCCGGGGCACGCCTACCTGCCCTGGCGGCCTCCTCAACACGCCTAATATATGCTTGAAACTCTGCTTTATCCATCGAGACACGATCAGACTCAACAGACTGGGCTCTCTGTGCCCCCTGTACCTCAGCTGCCCCGTTCCCAGTCTCAGGAACGGCGCTCTCAGCAACCTCCTCGTGGACCTCCTTTGCTGCACGTGGCTCAGCAGCAGGAATCCTACCCCGTCCTCTACCTAGAGGGGGTCTACCTCTACCTCTACCTCGTCCTGCTGCAGGTAAGGCTCTAGTCTGAACCATCTGCAGAGGACATAAACCTATCTTAGAAGGCTATATATATGCCATATGTATAGATATATCACATATCAATCACAGCAGAATATCTATATATATCTATACTGTCGAGGTCTTCAGAGGGGTGATGGCTCCCGTACACGGTATCCCAAAACATTTGTACTCATTTCAAAACCAAAACCTTTTGAAAAGTCAGACCCCTTTTCGGGTTCTGTTTAATTATCTATTCGACCTTTATTGTAGATTACTAGTGCCATTGTTGTCAACCTGACCTCTGATACCACCTTTGTAACACCCCAAATCCGTAGGACTCGGAGTGCTACTGGGCTAGGATCTCACAATGGATCCTGACCCTAGCCTGACAACAATTTCACAGATCTTACAACAAGGCACCGATAGATTAAAACAAAACATGAAACTGATATACATATATGGATCAAAGGGTAATACAATATACCGCTGAGTACAAACAAACTGAACTGTACAACAAAAACCCATAACCCCGATACCGCCCCAGTGTACGGAGCCCTCAGCGGATCACCCACTCTAGATCACTCTGCAACTCTCCTATCCTGCAAAGTATCTACAACACGGTATGAAACCGTTAGCTAACCATTACCAAATATAGGAATATGCTAGAGCACAAACACACATCAGAAATCTTAATACATCAACATGCTTTCATACATTTACCAGGTTCATTATCTTTATAACGTCCAACAGTCAACTCATATATAATATCCATATAACATAAGTGACACGAGGAATATAAACCTCGCCTCTGGGTCCAATAACCAGCTGGAATGGTGCCTGGAACACTACCCCGTGTACCCTAAGGGAATGGGAAGTGCCCGAACCGTTTACCAGGTCTGGCCTGCCTACGGAGAACCTCCCAGACTCCCAACGGGATGAAAGGGCAAGTTATCACAGCCCTACAATGGGCAAACAATATACCATAGGTCGGTAATAAACCATAACACATGCTATCAAGCATATACCACACACCACTCATGCACACATCCAATATAGGGATGACAACTAAGTAAGTCCCATGGACTTACCTCAACCTCGTAGTCGTCTCACTGGATCAACCTCAACTCAGTCCACTCCCAACTGGAGGATAACACGGCCTATACAAGGCATACACAGATATATCACAATCCTATCACACAAAAGGGTCACACCTAGACCCAAGGGATCCATAAGGGATCATATTCCAACTCGTAATCCTCAAAGCCCTAACCGGCATTCCCGTATCATACTCATCAACATCCGAATCCTAGCATGCCACTATCGCTCAACTAGGAAAGGAAAGGATCTACCTAGCTTTAGGTAGACCCGGGACAAAACGCACCTACGTAACAAAGGGGCGCAGGGGCGGAGGCAAGCAACCGCGGGTGCGGCGGAACGGAGCCGCGGGGGCGGTGACTAGGGACGCTGGCAAACGCAGGCACGCCGCTGGCACAACGCGAGCGCTGTGACACGGTAACCGTGGGGACGGTGACTTCTGGCCGCGGGGGCGGCGACTACGCAGAATGAAACCTTGTGGTTTCTCTTCAGCTCTTTCCGGGATCAATCCCCTCCACTCTCTTCCAGATTCATACACAAGCATCAACATACACATATTAACATCATCCTATGATCACACATCTAATCCTAAGCTAAGGAATGAAGAAGAACAAGAAAAGAAGAAGAAAGAATGAAGAAGCAAGGAGGAAGATGCTCACCACGGCTGTAGCTAGCTAAAGAACTGATCACCAAACACTTATTGGCTTCCAAGCACAGCAGTACTCAGCATCATCAATCACCACAAGCCACAACACATCCAAACTCAAACCAAACTCTTCCAAACCAAACCAAAAGCAAGAGGGAACAAGGGAGAAGCAAGGAGGACGTAAACTGGATTGGAAAGTATGAAGAAACCCTTGCTCAACAAGGTGAAATGAAGAAGGTAAAGAAGGAGTAAAGCACGAGTCAAAGAAGTCAACAAAACCGGTTGCAGCCGCCGTAACCCGCAGGGGCGGCACACGTGCCCGCGGGTGCGGCAAAACCAATCTCGGCCCAAAGCCAATCTCGACCGTGGTCCAATCTCGGTCCGAAAAAAAGGGCTCTCACATTGACCTTGTCAAGTAGTCGGACAATTTTTCCATCGTCAATGCATGCAATCTATACTACCAATGTTTCTTGGTCAACCTCGTTGCCTAGATATAATACTATATAATTTTATAAATCACTAATTGTTCTTTATATTTTTATATTATTTATTAGTATTAATCAATAATATTCTAAATTTATTAAATATTGATATTTTTAAATAAATAATTAAATATTAATTATTTTTAATTTATAATTTAATTAAATCACATCCGATTATGATACGAACATTACCCTAGTTTTCTTTATTAGAAAAGAAATTAGACTCTTATCAATAGTACTAGTGACATTGGAAATAGGAAAATCCATAGGGAAAAAGACTAGATGACAAAAAAAACATCAAACTCATTTGATTAATTATAAAAAAAAAATCTAGAAACCGTTGAATAAAATATTCATTTTATACCATTGATATTATAATACTTCCAAAGGTCCATTTTTGGTTTTCTAGGGACACAATCGTATATTCGTATACCCATAAAGAAGATATTATATATTAAAATTTCCCCTTTTCTAATTTTTGTTTTGGTGCAGTGGGCGGTTGATAACTAAACAATTCTGCATGTGAAGTTCGTGTTCTCATCCGACTCCAGACTCCAGACTAGATCTTCGTTTCTTTGACTAGATCAGTGTTAGACATATTTTCAGAGAGATAAACTGTGTTGTTTGTTGGCCGATTGACCATGTGGTAAATCTCGTCCTCCAACACCAATTTTTCTGAAAATTCCGAACTTTGTGTTCTCATACCTCGAGGAGGTAGACCAATCCAACCGCTTTTCATTATTAAAAAATATGTACTCTAACTAAACTTTTTTATAATTAAACAATTCTGCATTCTGCTAAAAATTTTATTAAAAAATGACCACAAATTTGTCAAAGATAGGAAAGATTTGACAAACAGATCCTCATATCAGAGTAGTAGTATAGTATATACTTGCTTGTCAGTATTTTGAACATAGGATCAGAAGCTTCTCTCTGAATGCCTCTTCCCTCAATATCTTAATTCAATCTCATCTTTTCATTCCAAATTAAGAATTAGTTGGTGAGGATTATACTGTAAGAGGCATGGAGCACGAAGAAAGCACGATCAGTCCTGACTTAAATCATCCATTCGTACGAACCACCAATGATGATGGTTGGAGCAAGAAGATGATCAACACACATCCATGGATGGTTTACTTTAGTACCTTTGTTGCAGTGTGTGGATCCTATGAAGTAGGAGCAATGGTAAAACTTCCTTTTGTTAGATATCTTTGTGTGTTGTATTTGAGTGATGTTCTTCGTGTGCATTTGGTTTCAGTTAGGTTATTCTTCGCCTACTCAGTCGGCTATAACTCAAGAACTTGGTCTCACCACAGCTGAGGTTTGTTGGAGCTTCACTTTTGCTAATTTGTCCATTGATAATTGAGTAGTTCTTCAATACACATATATCAGAAGCAAATCCATATGCATAAGAAAGAAGAGGAATCTGAAAATAGAATCAAATTAGATCTGTGATGTATATGTGGGGCTAGTGAATCAGTTAGAATCAGAGTTGTTGTAGGTGGGACTGTTAGGTAAACTACACAAAACCGCCCTTTGTAATGAAATTTTAACTTTCCACCCTTTATCCTCCACATAGCAGTAGACAAATCATGGTGTAAGACAGGTAGCTACCTTCGTAGGGCTTTTAGCGACTGGAATAAAGAGGTTTTTGGGAACATCTTAGCAATACAAGCTCAGTTAGCTTTGGATGTGACTAATGGATGGATTGCACACTTGCTCAAGAGGAGACGCTTTGGCATCAAAAATCACGGCAGGATTGTTGACAGAAAATCGGAATTTTTTCATCTCTCAACTATTGTTAGACGTCACTAGAATAGAATCAAAGCCCTCAGACTTGAAGATGGGGAGTGGTGCTCTGATGCCAAGGTTCTTGAACAACAGGCCGTTGGTTTTTCAGAGAATCTACGGACCATCGCGATTGGTTCCTTCCCAAAGATTCCTCGTCACCTCCTCACGGGGTTCGGTGAACACTTCTTTGATGGCGAGATTGTTGCTGCTGTCAAAGCCGATTCAGATTGGTTATCTGCTTAGAGAGGCTGGGACATCTTATTGATAGGGTTGTTGTGGCCGGAAGATGGAAACCGATTCATATCTATCGGGAAGGGCCTAAACTATCTCACCTTTTATTCGTGGATGACATTCTTTTGTTCGCTGAAGCCTCTGTGCTCAACTGAGGGTTATTAAGGATCTGTTCGGCCTCCGGACAAAAGGTGAGTGTAGCTAAATCTAAATTGTATCTGTCAAACAATGTTAGGTTAGGGGAGAGCTGGAAGTTATGCTCAGTAATCTGAGTGGTATTCCATCTACCAGGGAGCTAGGAAAGTATCTTGGTATACCTGTTTTACACCATGGTTTGTCTACTGCTACGTTCAACCCTCTGCTAGAGCGTGTATCCCAACGCACTTGGATACAGTTTTCATGATACAAAACATTGATTTTGTGCAGTTTAACCTGTAAAAAAGCTAGATAGTATACTCCACATAAGGGCATTTTGTTTTTCTTTCTCTGCTCTCAAAATATATGAAAAGTTTCCAACATTTTATAAGTTTTACTCTGGTTCCTGAACTTCCAAGCAGTACTCATTGTTCGGGTCTATTCTATCAATTGGTGCGATGTTTGGCGCAATTACAAGTGGGTCTATTGCTGATTTTGTTGGACGAAAATGGGTTAGTAACAGTATTGTGTTCAATTTTTCAAGTGAGGGTTTTCAAGAGATCACCATTATGAGTCTAAAAGACACATTTCTGCAGGCTATGGCAATATACAGTAGCATCTGCATAGCAGGGTGGCTTGCAATATACTTTGCACAGGTTTGATCAGAAAAATGACTTCCTAGTTTACAAAACTTTAATTAATTTTCATTTCTTGAATCTATAATTGTGTATATATATATTAAGGGAGCACTATCTCTAGACCTTGGAAGAATAGCTGGTGGCTATGGCATAGGAGCCTTCTCTTATGTGGTGAGTCGGTTTGCGAAGATTCATATAGTTTCTTAATGACTCTCAGTTGAATATATTTTTGAACTAACTGCCAAAATCAATCAATAGGTTCCAGTTTATATAGCTGAAACAGCACCAATGGAACTTCGAGGCATCTTGACAAGCTTTAACGAGGTAAACACAAGGCTAGAAAAAAACACCAATGGAATTTCAGGCTTCATAACCCAACATTAATGACAGGTGTTGCTTTCCGTTGGCGTGGCAGCATCTTATATACTTGGTATAGTACTGCCATGGAGGGTTTTAGCTATCACAGGTCACTATTTGTTACTTTCCGTTGTTTTCGTTGTTGTATAAAGTTTAAGGTTTCTGAATATACTCATGACATTATATGATATATGGATGCAGGAGTTATCCCATGTGTTGTTCTGCTTCTAGGCCTTTTAATCATTCCTGAATCTCCAAGATGGCTAGTAAGAACACTTACACACAGGATTAATATTAACGTAGAAGAAGTTGATGAATTGAATAATATTTCAAAATGCAGGCAAAGAGAGGAAGAGAGGAGTTTAAAGAATCACTACGGAAACTTCGTTCCAAAGATGCTGATATATCTTCCGAGGCAACTGAAATTCAAGTACTTACTCATATAACCAGCTGTCTAAAGAAGATACTAAGAACATTAACATTATGAATTGATTATATAAAATTTGATATCCCTCACAGGACAATATAGAAGAACTTGAAAGACTCCCAAAGGCAAATATTTTGGAACTCTTTCAGAGAAGATACTTAAAATCCCTCACTGTAATACTGTGATTATATACTATGATTATATATAGCATTATATAGTACCATCTCTGAATCTATAGTTCTGTTTCTAGATAGGAGTTGGATTAATGGCATGCCAGCAGTTGGGTGGGATTAGTGGGATTTCATTTTACATCAGCGAAACATTTGAATCAGCAGGTGTTTCTTCAACAGTTGGATCTATATCATTTGCTGTTGTTCAGGTTCCTTTTCTCATTTAGATATAATCACACAAAAGGAAGTTAAAATTTTCAATTTTGATGCTTATGCAGTATCTCAAATTTTACAGGTTTTGGTCACGATGTCTGTTTCTCCGTTGATGGACAAGGCTGGCCGAAAACCTCTTACACTGGTATATTTTATCACTAGGATCATCTTTTACAGTTTTAAATCATTCTCTGATTCTCTATTATTGCTTCAGGTCTCAGCATTAGGACTTGTTTTAGGCTGTTTAACAGCAGCAGCTGCTTTCTTTTTAAAGGCTCATGATCTATGGGTAAAGGCGACGCCTGCACTTGCACTTGTTGGAGTAATGGTATAATATGGTTGCCCGTATAACATCACAAATCATTTAAGTGTTGGAAATTTTCTCAATGAAAAATGTCTGAAATGTAAAATCATCAATTCAGGTATACATAGCATCTTTTGCAGTGGGGATGGGACCTGCTCCTTGGATAATAGCAGCAGAGGTACAATATTTTATATTAAGATGCTTTTATTTATGTCTATTAGACTTCACTGAACAATGTTTTTTGTAACAGATATTCCCACTGAATATCAAAGGAACTGCTGGAAGTCTTGCAACACTTGTGAATTGGTTTTGTTCGTGGACAACTGCCTATACATTCTACATGTTAACAAGCTGGAGTTCCTATGGTAAGAGTACTATGAGTTAAGTGTGCATATGGATAAGTGTTTGAGGTAGCATTTGGTATTTTATGTGGAGAAATTGTTTGATAAGCCAAACACGCCCTAAAAGAAGCTGCAAACTTACCTCATTGCTTTTGCTGATTGTCAGGTACCTATTTAGTTTATGCTGCAGTCAACCTTTTGGCATTCGTTTTTGTGCTGAGAGTGGTACCTGAAACAAAGGGAAGAACTTTGGAGCAGATTCAAGCAACCACAAATGTATATATAGATACATAGAGGCTAGGAGGCTGATACATTATAAATGAAACAGAAAGTTAATGGATGTTCCAAGTAGTTCTAAGATGGACAAACTTGTGCTGTGCAAATTTAGAACTGGCCGGAGATTACGATCCGGTCCGGGACCGGAATATTCCGGTCAAGCCCGATCCCGAATCTTTTTCATCTGTTTTTGTATTTTTGAAATAAAATTGGATACGGTCCGGGTTTGGACTAGAACTTAGTGAACTCATATAGAATTTATTTTATTTTTTTACAAAAAATTGAAAAACTGGCCAATACGGTCCGGTTCATTAGTTCAAGGGTTAACGGTCCGGTCCATATATTACAGTCCGGACTGAAAATTACGGTGCGGTCTTGTACCGTCATTGTTAGATTTGTCTTGGACCAGAATATTCCGGTCCGGTCCCGGGCCGTTTTTATCCTTTTTTGCATTATTGAAATAAAACTGGATACGGTCAGGTTTGGACCAGGTTATATTGAAATTCTTCCAGTACCTAACCGTTCAGATAATTTTCAGGCTTCTATTCCTAGTTTCAATCTTTCTGATTTTACTGTCAAGAACATCGTCCCCTAAAACATAATTGCTTTTTTCGAGTAAGACAATGTCAACAATGAAAGTGTCTTTTGATTTGACACTTAGACATAAATTGATTTTTAAGTGTTTGCGGTCAGTGCATAGTCAAGACTTTCTTCTTGCCATACCCATTGAGGGGCTTGGACAGTGTAGGTCTCCATTTGAGTATCGCAAGATCCTTAAGTATTGAGTTATGATTACTTTGTTCCCGGTTGATGCGATTTGTCCTATGTCCAATTGTCGGAGGACTTTTGATGCTTTTTGGGAGCATGAGGTTCATTGTGGTTTTAAATATAGGCATGATCCGGTTCGTGATGTTTTATGTGATGTGTTTAGGAGAGAAGGAGTTTCGGCTAAGAAGGAGGCATTGGTGACCTTCTTAACTGATCTGCGTGAAGGGAGATTTACGTTGAGGCGTGCGGATGTGTTAGTGTTTGGATGAGTCGGCGGCAAACATGTTTGTATTGATTTGATGGAGGTCTCTCGTCTAGCTAGTTTGGGTAGCGGGTCATTTGTTGTGGGTAAGGCGGTCTTCAACGCGGCTTCTGCGAATGTAGCTAAGTATGAAAGGGCTTGTATCGAAAACAAACATGTGTTGCTTCCGTTCGCTTTTGTCATTCGGGTTATCGATACATACTATTCTATATTTTCTGAAGAGTGAGAAGTATTTTGTCATTCGGGTTCTACATGGAAAACGCCTCAACCAAGTAACCTGTGAAAATGCCATCCGAAGACACTTAGTAGCAGGGAGCAATTTATGATTCTACAGCAGCTTTAGTCAAGCGTTGAAGTGCTTCTTTAATCTTTGAAAAGATCAATGCCTTCACCTCTCTTTTGAAGGCTTTTGCCAACCAATTAACAATTCCCTGCAAGATTATTAGTGTTATTTGTTATAAAAGCCTAACTTTGAGGCAACCAAAAAAACACACGAGATTCAGAAGTTTATTTTTCATCAAGACAAAATCAGCCTTGCAAGATGAAAGTACCAAAATAAATACTCTTATAAAAAGAACAACCCAAGATTTTGGCTAATTATTATTGCTTAATCATTATGGGAAGAAGATAACAATGTTTCAATTAACATGAGCATATGTCCACGTCGAGCCAAAGATTTTGGCAAAGCTGCAACTACATCTCTTAGCCCGCCTAAAAGGGTCATCATAATCAATAGTTGAATTCACCTTCATTCCTATTACAGACTTACAATAGCACCTACTAAAATTAGCAGTCATATTGAAGATTAGAAGCCTTAGTTGGCCAAAAGGCCTATATACTACTCGTTTCTTCAGTAAGATTTCTGCAAGTGTAACAGACAACTGAACATATGTCAAATGGTTTTACATAATGATAACAATAAGATTTGAATGCAAATCTACAAAATCAAGTCAACAAAGTGTTGAGGTAACATCTCCATCTGAAAAAGTGAATCCTAAAATAGATAGTTTTAATTTTATTTACTAGTAGTATGGTTCTTCTGAATGAAATCATATACTTATGATTTTTATTAAGCAGATTTGGAAACCCCCTGGGCGTTAGATCTGATTTTATCAGATATCTCTAATATTTTGTTGGGTTTTTTTCGGGTCAAAATCCGACATGTTTTCCGTGAAGTTAATGGAGTGGCGGACCTGCTTGCTGAGTTGGGTCATGGTTGCCTCCATTTTTCAAGATCGTCTACTGTACAGGTCGACGAGCTCATCCACAAGGATGCTCTAGGGTGGAAAGTCTCGAGGAGATAGACCACCCTAATTGCTTATCTTATAGTATCAAAAAAAAATATATATACTTATGATTGGAACAATATATTATAAGATCAATTTCATATTCATTTATGCTTATGGTTCTTTTGAATGAAAGAGATAGAAACATGCCTACTTAGACCATTAATGTTTGAGCCTTCTGTTTTTATCTACAAGTTTGGCCTCAAACTCCTTCAACAAGTTCATCATCATCTACACACGTAATTAGAAATGTTAGCATTAAAACAATTCCAAAAGATCACCAACTGTCAAAAACTCGATAAACTGTATCAATGAATCAAATGAAACAGAAAATTAGACTGAACAAGAATTATTTCACAGGCTTTCCTATATTATCTTCTTCAAAAAGTCATCACTATGGCTACTAAGATTGTGAATGACAACGAATAAACATTGATCAAGAGTATTTTCCTAGATCCAGTGTTTTCAGGCCACGACTAGCGCGACAAGGATCAAATGATTTCATATCATTATAACCCATCACAAATCCAACTTCAAAGGAACCAAAATCGATCAACAATAACATCTAAAACTCAGTCATGAACAACAAATTCAAATCCAAATTTACCAAATTAAACAACCGAGAGAGGTCTCGAATCATTTCTAAACATAAACAAACGAAATACCAAGAGAATAATAATGATCATTTATCCCATCTTTGTTTTGAGGAAAATTCAGCATCATCTCTAAGGTGTAAAGATGATAGAGGAATAGTTTTTTTCTCATTTTTTGTGTTTTTCAAATATTTGCTTTGTCTGAAATTTAGTTTTTATGGGTTAAGCTCTTTCTTATGTCGATTCTTCTTCTTCCTCCTCCTTATTTGGAGTTTCATATCCTTTTTCTATGGTTTTTCACTTCCGTGTGTTTTTTCTCTTTACTTTGGCGACACTTCTTTCTTGTTTTCCAACTTGTGGTTTTTGAAGATGGGTTTTTATGATCGTTTTTGTATTTTTAACTCATTTCGGTTTAGTTTTTAACGTTTGTGTTTGGTAGGGCTTTTCACCTTTATTGCTTTTTCTTTTTGTTGACCTTGTTTAGTTCAAAACCTCTAACTTCTTCTTTTGTTTTTGTTTTCCCTAAACTTGTCCCTTTTTTCACGTTTTATTTTTATTTAAACCTTTTTTTAGAAAAAAAATTAATTTTTTATACCTCTAATATTCGGCTTGTTTTGAAATTTTCCTCAAAATTGAATTAATTATGAACAATTGGAACATAGAACCTTGAACCTTGTATCTTTCCCAAAACTTTGTTTTGACCCAAAACTAACTTTTTAAAGGAAATTATCCAATAACGTTTGATAGTTGAGTGAAGTGAAAGAACACTAGGAATAAAAGTGAAGATAGGTGGATCTCTCACTTGGAATACAGTTTCCTAGTCATTCTCGAGTAATCGAATATACTCCTTTAACAATATCGAGTATTCATTTCTTTCATTGATCGATCTTGAGCGTCTTATGCTCATATGAACAATCTTGAGTGTGATACTCTAATGTCTAACTATGCGTGGTATATTTGCGGTCTTACTGACTCCCCGACTATTTTCTGGACTGTTTGAGGATTTTGGGGGATGCAAACACATGTTTGGATGTCTCTCTTCTCCATGATCCACTTGCGAATAATATCCTTTCAACAAATTTTCAGATCTAGATTTGAGATCTATCGACTCTATTGATAGAGATGAAAAACATGAACTATGTTCATGGAACTAACATTCAATTATTGAATCTTTCTGTTGAGAAATGTTGTTTATATTTTTGAACAAGCATGAAACTTTGGACAAACTCTTTTCTTTTGTAAAAATTTGACGTCCTACATCCGTGTGTTGGGATAGTTTTCTAACTTCCCATGAATTGACTTCGAAAAGAAAAGGAGGTTAAATCCTCCTGACCTCATTCTCAAAGTTGCTCACTTGTACTTGTCAAGTGTTCCATATTTTGCAGTGGACTCTTCTGAGCGTTTAATCAAGTTTTATTGGTGACATTCGAGTTGTTTGTTTTGGAGGGGTCGTGGATTTGTGATCGACTCCTGAAGGCTCTAACTTGAGTCCAAATCTGAGGTGTCCACAGTTGTTCCCCGGGATCTTGCTCTGTGTACTTCCTTCAACGACAAACTTTATACTCTTCATTATCTAATGATCGAGTCGCTTTCCTTACCCTTGAAGATTATGTTGCTTTCAGCCCACTTGTTGTACTTTTGTGCTTTCGTTGTGTTCTTCTATTATGGTTCTTCATGACGGTTTGTCCGTCTACCGATTTATTTCGGTCTTTCGATCCATTAGACGGTGTGTCGTCTAATGCTTCAAACTGCTTACCTTATATCAAAAAAAAAATACTTCTTTAACAAGCTAACATAAAAATCCAAGTAGTAGCACATATTGACGCTTCGGGGCTGGAAGTTTCCAAAATTACAAATTAAGATGATTTTGAAAGAAGCAATGGAATAGTGGAAGAACGTAAAGTAAGACTTGTCTTCCATTCCTTTTTGTTGCTTGTTTTCTTCATCATACAGTGCACATATATATACAACTCATGATTTGTCCTCTAGTGAAGCTGCTAGGAAGAGTATAGAATAATGCTATTACTTGCTCTAGACAATAATGATATTTTATGTTCTAGTATCCCCCTCGATCCAAGCATGGTAAGGCATAGTTTGGATCGCATTAGATTGAATCTTGTTGCTGACAAAGGTTTGGTAAGTAAGTCTGCAAGTTGGTCTTTGGAGGAGACGGATGTGACTTGTAGAGACTTAATTGGGTTGAACACTTTCTTTGACGAAGTGGTAGCCGAGTGAGAGATGCTTGATACGATGATGTTGAGTTGGGTTAACAACAAGATATGTTGCACCTAAATTGTCGACCACGGGATGGGTGTTGTAGGGAGGAAAGTACCGAGGTCAGAGATTAGGGATTGAAGGCAAATTGTCTCACATGTGGCGTTAACAAGAGCCTGATATTCTGATTTTGTTGATGATCTCGCCACTGTTTCTTGCTTCTTGGAAGACCGGGATATCAGATTGGACCCAAGGTACACACATTAGGCTCCGGTTGATTTTTTGTCAAGGTGATTGATAACATGATTTATCGACCTAGTTTAGTAGAGCATATAAGTAGATTTTCCCTTTCCGCATGCATGTTTTAGCCTTCGTTTGTGTCTTTTATGCTTGTTTAGTGCTAATTTGCAAGTATAGATGTCTACACACTCTTTTGGTGTCTTTGTAGGTTATTTGACGCATTTTGGAGCTAAAACGATGCATTTGAGGATCAAGCATCGAAGTGGATGCTTAAGAGCAGTCATACGAGCTAAGGAAAGGAGAAGAAGTCGATTTAGGAACGAAAGAGACCAAGTGCACGAGTGAAGAACCATCTCGGCCGAGATCCACAAATCTCGGTCCGTGATGGTAGCTACTGTTCACCAATCTCGGTCCACATCTTGGACCGAGATCCAGGGTGACTTGACCGAGATCCCTATGCCGCTGAAGATGACAGACGAAATCTCGGTCCCAACCTAAGAAATCTCAGCCGAGATTCCACCCGAGATTCTTCCCTGAGCGTCGATTTTATTTTATTTAGGAGCCTTAGCCCATCCCATATATCTTGGAATGTTGTTGGGTATTTAAGGAAGGTTCCAAATATTTGTTACGGTTGTTCGTTTTTAGTTAGAGGATTCCACCAAAGTGCAAAGTTCGATTCGAGACCTAAAGAGAACTCTTCTCCTACCTTTTTTTTTCCGCTCTTTTTCACCATTGTTAGATCCTTAGTGTAGTAGAAAGATCCAGACTTTTTTATTTTAGTTTAGAGTTTAGACACGATTTGGAAGTTTGAGACAATTTGTTTTGAAGATTCAATAAAGTTGGGTACTTTCTTAATTTATTCCCTTTTCTTACTTTGAATTTATGCTTTATTTGATTTAATTGATTTCAGTTTTGAATATGAATAATAGTGGTAAGAACCCTTTTGTGGTTCCAAGGTAGTTAGAGATTTGTTTATACCTTGAACTATGATGGGTTAATTCTTCCTTGTAATTGGTTATTAAATCGCTTTAAATCCTATGGAAATGTTAAGTTTTTGTCAAGTTTAGAGATATTCTAAACCATCAAACTAAGTTGGAATTGAGTCGAAACTGAGATATTCCTTCTTAGATACATAAGAGAACTTGTTCCTAGGTAATAAAGGTTAACTCATTATTGGATTGAATGTGCCATTATTCCTTCTTTAAGACAAGTAATTCCTGAGACAAAACTGTAAAGGGTTATTTGATCCTTAATTAAGAAATAAGGTTTGTTTGCGATTTCTCCCTTTTTACCTTGAAAGCAATAGGTATTAGGCTGCGGATTTATATGTTCTTGAGACGTAACTGTAATAGAACATTAGTTGAGAAACATTCATCCCTGGAGCTTTTTAACCATATATATGCCACGTGAGAAATATATCATGAGTCCATTGTGTATGAACAATGATCTTAAATCGTTGGAACTACATTTTTCTTCCATATATATTTGTTTGTTTGTTTGTTTTATTTGATTTTCAATCAATAAGTGACAATTGATTGCGAATCCACCACACCTCTTCTCAACTCTTTGATTCTTTCTTCCCTTCTCTTTTCCAATCTATTTCTTTTTTTTAGATTTGTATTATATTTAATCATCTTTCATACTCATCTAACTTAGTCCCTGAGATCGACCTTGGAATACTTGCTCTTATTGCGATTGATCCATACACTGTGGGTTCGCTGCATTCAGAGTAGATATTACGAGTATATAAATTTAAAGCAGACCGTTATTTTACAACCATGTGAATTTCTATCTCTTTTGATAGGGATTTATAGAGGGTAAAACCAGCGAACAGTGGTCACCTACCCAATCTGCATCAGAAAATGCCGATAGTTTTGTGCTTGGAGAGGAAGAAATGGTGAATTTGAGATCAACTGTGGCGTTGAGGTAACGAAGAATTCATTTGACCATTTTCTAGAGTATATCCAATGGATTGTGCATATGCCGGTAGACCTAGCTTGTTGACTACAAACGATATGTCAGGGCGGGTAAAGGCAAGATATTAAAGACTGCCAACTGTGTTGCGGTAGAGGTGTTGGTCGAGGAATGAGTTAGAGCATGTAGTAGAGGTGGGAGGGGTTAAAGCCATTGGTGTGGCAACAAGTTTAGAGTGTTTCATGTTGTTCTTGGCCACAGGCTCTCTGATGTATTTAGATTGGATAGAAGTAAGCCATCAACAGATTGTTGAACTACAACGCCAAGGAAGTAGTGTAGCATACTGAGATCCTTGATTGGAAAATTTTGTGAAATATGAGAGACAAAGTTGTGGGCATGGTTAGGATAGATGAAATGAGAAAGATATCACCGACCTAACCAATACACACACTTTGAGGTTCCCTTGGCAATGGTAGAATAGGGATGCATCAACTTTGGAGGAATGGAAATTCATTGTGAGAAGCGTATCACGCAATTTGGCAAACCAAGCTCCAGGGGCTTGTTTTAAACCATAAATTGACTTGTGTAATTTGCAAATATAATGAGGATATTTATCATAGATGAAACCTGGTGGTTGTTCAATGTAGACGTCCTCCGTCAAGTCCCCGTGAAGAAAGACATTGTGAATGTCTAATTGGCTTGTGGTCCACCGATTCATGACGGCAAAGGAAAGGAGTGGCTGGATTGTTGAGGCTTTGCAACAGGGCTAAATGTCTTAGCATAGTCAATACCCTCCAATTGGTGGTAGCCTTTGGCTACTAGGCGGGTTTTTCGTCGCTCAATCGATCCATTTGAGTGTCGTTTGGTCTTGTAGAACCATTTAACACCAAGGAAGTTGGTGGATGTTTGAGGGGGAACTAGTGTCCATGTTTTGGTATCTCGCCAAGGTGTGTGTTTGGAAGCTTTAACGAAGTTTTGTGGATCATCAGGGATGGTGGATTGGAGGAATGATCATGGGGAGGCGGCCAAGGGAGTGTACAGTCCTGACGGATTACGGGAGTGGTGATATTATATATGAGGCGTGTTGTCATGCGGTAACTAGGTAACGGCGGCAGAATTAGAGGAGGGGGTTCATTTTGTGGCTATTGGGCCAGATTCGGAATTGGGATTGAGGTTAGGCTGGATTGCGAGGTAGGGGAGTGGGCCTGAAATGAATGGGCTTGTGGGGAGAATTGTTGTGGGTCAACATTTAATGAGGGAGGTTAATTGGGATTATGGATTGGAGAATTGGACCTGTTTGGTGGTGTTGAGCTCAAAAGTAGTGCGTTTGACAGAATTGGGAAGGGGAGAGTGGTTGTGGATTGTAAAGGATCTAGCTAGGAAGAGAGCAGATGGATCAGACTTGGGGCATGAAAATTTTGTTTGAAGGAAGATCACATCTCGAGAGGTGTAGGTTTTAGAATTGACCTAATCAAAGCAAATGTACCTTTATGTGAGGTGTTATAGTCCAAGAAGATTGTGGGTGTGGAACGAAAAGAGTGTTTGTATTGATTGTGTGGACAAAGACTTGGAAAACAAAGGCAACTAAAAACTTTAAGAGAGTTATAGTTGGGGATCTTGTGGAAAAGAATTTCATAGGGACTTCTGTTTCCAAGTATTAAAGTAGGGAGGTAGTTGAGGAGATATTTTGAGGTTTTAGAAACAAAGTCCTAAAAATTGAAAATGGAAGGGAAGCATGTTTTAGTAAGGTAAGACCCATGTCTACAATTCAACGATGTCGGAACTCAATGCTACCGTTTTGTTGGTGTGAGTAAGGACGAGTGAGTCGATGTTTGATGCCAAGGTTCTCAAAAGTGGGACATAAAGGTTTAAATTCCGTTCCCCCATCGGTTTGAATTGCCTTTATTGATGTGGAAAAGAAATTAGAGACAAGGTACGTTAATGAAACTTTGTAGGATAGACGAGACTTGTGATTTGGAGTTGAATGGGAATAACCAAAGAAACTTGGAGTGAACATCAATAATTGACAGATAGTATTTGTTCGATTTAGTGAAAAGATAATGAGTTGGGCCTCATACATCACAAAAGAGCAAATCAAAATACGTTGTGGATCTAGATGAACTGGGAGAGTGAGGCAAGGCATGGGCCTTGGCCCAGGAACAAGACTGACATTTGGAGAGGTACAATGGATGCTTAGGAGGATAGATCCTTAGGTTGCCCAAAATAGAAGATGAAACATGATAGGATGGGTGGCCCAGCCTGAAGTGTCAGGTTTCAAAAAGCGGTATTGCAACAAGGTAAAGTTGAGGGGAATGCGCCGGACGTGGACCAGTAGTGTAACACCCCAAATCCGTAGGACTCGAGGTGCTACTGGGCTAGGATCTCACAATGAATCCTGACCCTAGCCTGACAACAAGTTCACTGGATCTTACCACAAGACACAGATAGATTAAAACCAAAACATAAAACTGATGTATGTAAATCAAAAAGTTTATACAAGGTACCGCTGAGTACAATCAAAACGTAACTGTACATAACAAAAGATCCCACATCCCACGATAATGACCTAGTGTACGGAGCCCTCAGCGGATCACCCACTTTGGATCACTCTTCAACTCTCCTAACTTGAGGATCTACAACACGGTATAAAACCGTTAGCTAACCATACACATATATATAGAAGATGCATAAGCACAATCACACATCAGGGAATAATAACGACTTTATCATGCTATCACACATTTACCCGGTTTATTATCTTTATAACGTCCAACACTCAAATTGTATATATATATATATATATATATATATATATATATATATATATATATATATATATATATATATATATATATATATATATATATATATATATATATATATATATATATATCAATATGAACATATGTGACACGAGGAATATAATCCTCGCCTCTGGGTGCTCATGGCAGCTGGAGTGGTCCCTGGTCACACCCACTCGTGTACCCTAAGGGAATGGGGAGTGACCAACTGTTTACCAAGTCTGACCCAACCACAGAGAACCGCCCAGAATCCAATGGGATGAAAGGGACAGCTGACATGGCCCTACAATGGGAAATCACTATACCATAGGTCGGTAATCATCATAACGCATGCTATAAAGCATATAACAAACACCACTCATGCATACATCCAATATAAGGATGATAACTAAGTAAGTCCTATGGACTTACCTCAACCTCGAAGTAATCTCAACCACGTAGTACTCTCAAGTATGATCAGCTCCAAATCTGGAGCACATCACTGCCTATACAGGGCATACAAAGATATCAATCTCCTATCAAACAAAGGGGTCACACCTAGACCCAAGGGATCCATAAGGATCATATCCAACTTATAACCTCAGTAATCTACTAAGCCTCAAAGGCATAACCGGCATATAACTCTATATCATACTCATCATCATTCTATCCTCATACACATACCTAGCATGCTACTAACCCGCTCATACTAGGAAAGGAAAGGATCATACTACTCTAAGTAGATCATGTACAAAACGCACCTGCGGAACGGAAAGACGCAGGGGCGAAACAAGGTAAACCGCAGGCGCGGCAATGCTCGGTCGCAGGCGCGGTGACAGCGGTGGCAGGCACGGCGCATGCGCTGTGACACAGCTCCCGCAGGGACGGCGACTTCTAGGCGCGGGGGCGGCGACAGTGTAGAATGTGATCCCGCGATTCCTCTTCGACTCTTCACGTGATCAAATCACGTCTTCTCCATTCCAAAGCCACACAGATACATACACATACACATTCCAACATCAATCTACATCCACATACATCTAATCCTAAGCTAAACAAAGGAATCAAGGAAGAAGAAGAAGAAGAAGCAAGATGCTTACCACAGTCGTGGTCCTAGGCTGCAAGGAAGATTAACACCACACTCTCTGCTGGCTCCCAAGCTCAGCAACACATCACACAACTTCCAGCAACAACAAAGCCACACCAAAACTCTTCCAAACTCAAGGAAACCAAGAACAAGATCAAAGAGCAAGAAGGGAGAAGCAAGAAGGACGTGAGAAGCTGAAGAAAGAAGTGAAGAAGAAACCCTTGCTCCCAAGGTAAGAAGAGCTAAGGAAGAGAGTAAAGCACGAGTCAACCGGTCAACAAAGCCGGCTATAGCCGCAAGAAACCGCAGGGGCGGTTCCCTGAGCCACAGGGGCGGTTCCCTGAGCCGTAGGGGCAGAAAGCTACACGAGCCGCAAGGGCTGCTCCCTGAACCCGCGGAGGCAGCTAAGGCCAAACTGGCTCCAAAGACTAAGGCTCTTACACCTCTCCCCCCTAAAAACAAGTTTCGTCCCGAAACTTGTGAAGTCCTGAAACCACTCATACTCAAAAGCCGAGGTACAACTCTCTCTATAACCTCAAGCACAGGCATGGAGGAACTCATCAACTCCAGCAGCAAAACTATACTATCCAAGGCATAGAGAAAATCCATCTATATCCAATACTATAATCTCATCATCAAGGCATAGAGGAAAAACATCTCTAGCCAATACTATAATCATATCACCGGGACATAGAAGAAAAACATCTCTAGCCAAAACATACTCATAACAGAAGGGCATGGAGGAAAAACATCTCTAGCAATACTATGTCCATCAAAATAGCATGGAGGAATAACCATCTCCAGCTAAACCCTACTCGTATCACAATAGCATGGAGGAAAGAGCCATCTCCAGCTATAAACAGTAATCGTACTAGCACAACAAGATCTAATAAGATCGTATATCACATCAAAGCTAGTACGAAAATAAACACATCATAGCATATAAGCATATAAGCATAACACTCACCAAGATAGTACTAAGATCTACTCTTCGATCCTACTGGTACATCTATCTCGGCATAAAACTTTGGATAGTTCCTCTAAATACTATCCTCAGTCTCCCATGTAGCCTCATTAGGTCCTCATCTCGACCACTGTATCCTCAGCATAGGAATGTCCTTCGAACGCAGGCGTCTCATACCTCGTTCTAGGACTGCAATCGGGTGCTCAATAAAGGCATGGTCCGGCTCGACCACCAAATCATCATAACTCACGATGTGTCTCGGATCTGGTATATACTCCCTCAGTTGAGACACGTGAAACACAGGGTGAACACCTTCTAATCTCGGAGGCAAAGCTAATCTGTATGCTGCGCTCCCAACCCAATCCAAAATCTCGAACGGTCCGACATATCGAGGGCTCAACTTCCTCTTAATGCCAAATCGTCTAACACCTCGTGTCGGAGACACCCTCAGCCACACATGGGCTCCCACTCTGAACTCTAGAGGTCTACGCTTCCTGTCTGCATAAGACTTCTGACGGCTCTGGGCAGTCAGCATCCGCTCTCTAATCAGTGCTACTCGAGCAACATCATCCTGAATCTGATAAGGTATCAAACCACTAACACTGCTCTGCTCATCCCAGCATAACGGAGTACGACATCTCTGTCCATACAGTGC
Source organism: Fagopyrum tataricum (assembly GCA_002319775.1). Taxonomy (NCBI): domain Eukaryota; kingdom Viridiplantae; phylum Streptophyta; class Magnoliopsida; order Caryophyllales; family Polygonaceae; genus Fagopyrum; species Fagopyrum tataricum. The sequence continues at coordinate 36,207,894 of CM008284.1, forward strand.
CTCATATGGGGTCATCCCAATAGATGCATGCCAACTGTTGTTGTATGAGAACTCAACTAGTGGGAGATGATCTGTCCACAATTGTCCTCAATCCAACACACAAGCTCGCAGCATATCCTCCAGTGTCTGAATGGTCCTCTTTGACTGACCATCTGTCTGAGGATGGAACGCAGTAGTAAAGTGCAAACTCGTCTCCAAGGCAGTCAGAACCTGCTGCCAAAACCTCGAGGTAAATCGTCCATCTCTGTCTGAGACGATCGTCCTCGGTACACCATGGAGTCTCACTATCTGCCTAGTGTACTCCTCTGCTAATCTGCTCACATGCCACGTTTCCCGAATAGGGATAAAACGTGCCGTCTTCATCAGTCTATCCACTATAACCCAGATAGCATCAAAGCTCCTGCTCGGTCTCATCCCAGTCACAAAGTCCATTGTGACGTCCTCCCACTTCCTATGTGGAACAGGAAGTGGATGGAGTTCACCTCTAAGTCTGCAATGCTCTATCTTGACCTGTTGGCAGGTCGCACGCTGTGCCACAAATCTTGCCACATCGGGCTTCAACCCTCCCCACCAATATGAACGTCTCAAATCCTAGTACATCTTACTCGTACTTGGATGCACTGAATAAGGCGTACAGTGAGCCTCCTGTAATATCCTCTGGCGTAGATCCGCATCAGCGGGTACACAGACGCGACCGCGGCGTCTCAACACTCCATTTGCTCCTAACAGAAACTGTGGTGCCTCATCCCGAGACATCCTCTCTCGGATCCTCATCAGTGTCGGGCAAGTCCCCTGCTTCTGTTGGATCTCACCCAACAGATCAGGAAGAACCTCTAAAGTACGCAGCTGGGCATCCTCATCAGGAAACTGGATGTCCAACTCTTCTAGATCAGGTCTCTCTGTAACTGATGTTGAACTGTCAGCCTCGCAATCGCCTGCTCTCGAGGCGTCTTCCTGCTCAGGGCGTCAGCGACAACGTTCGCCTTCCCCGGATGATACAGAATTTCCAAATCAAAGTCCTTGATCAGTTCGAGCCACCTACGATGGCGGTTATTCAATTCCCGCTGCGTGAAAATATACTTCAGACTCTTATGGTTTGTGAAGATCTGACATGTAGTACCATACAGGTAATGTCTCCAGATCTTCAGTGCATGAACTACCACTGCCAACTCCAGATCATGAGTCGGGTAGTTCTCCTCATACGTCTTTAGCTGTCTAGATGCATATGCAATCACTTTGCCCCGCTGCATCAATACACATCCCAAGCCTAGCTTGGATGCATCACTATAAACCACAAAATCCTCTGTACCCTCTAGCTGTGCCAAAATAGGAGCAGAAGTCAGACGTCTCTTCAGCTTCTCAAAACTCTACATACACTGATCAAACCATACAAATCTGGTAGTCTTCCTCAGCAAACTCGTCAGTGGACGGGCAATCATTGAAAATCCCTCCACAAAGCGTCTGTAATAACCGGCTTGGCCAAGGAAGCTACGTACTTCCTTGAAGTTTGTCGGTGTAGTCCAAGCTGCTACGGCCTCAAACTTTGCCGGATCCACCTTGATCCCTTCAGCTGAAACCACATGACCCATGAATGCTATCTCTGGCATCCAGAACTCGCACTTAGAGAACTTAGCATAAGGTTCTCTATCTCGTAAAACCTGTAATACAGTCCTCAACTACCCTGCATGCTCCTCTCTGTTGCGAGAGTACACCAGAATGTCATCTAAGAAGACCACCACAAACTGATCCAGGAAGTCGATGAAGATGATGTTCATCAACTCCATAAAGACTGTTGGGGCATTCGTAAGCCCAAATGACATCACTACAAACTCGTCGTGTCCATATCTGGTCCGGAATGCTGTTTTGTGCATATCCAGCTCTCTCACCCTCAGTTGGTGATATCCTGAGCGCAGGTCAATCCTGGAGAATATTGTCGCTCCTTGAAGATGATCCAACAAATCATCAATACGAGGCAATGTATACTTGTTCTTGATGGTCACCTTGTTCAGCTCTCTGTAATTTATGCACAATCTCTCCGATCCGTCCTTCTTCCGTACGAAGAGGACAGGTGCTCCCCATGGAGATACGCTAGGGCAAATAAAACCCTTCTCAGCCAACTCCTCGAGTTGCTTCTTCAGCGCTAACATCTCAACATGCGCCATCCGGTATGGGGCTTTCGAGATCGGTCTCGTACCAGGCTCTAAATCAATGCCAAAATCCACACTCCTCTGAGGCGGCAATCTGGACGGCTCAACAAATACATCTGCAAAATCATAGAACACTGGGATATCCTCTAATGATGGACTCTCCCCCTCCTTCATGGCATAACACCAGAAAGCCTCACAACCTTGTGCAATCAGTCTCGCTGCCCGTATTGCACTGATAACCATGCCTGATTTTCCAAGGTCCCAACCTTGGAAAACCTCTATCTGTCCTAACTCGGTAGAGAGGGTAACAGTCCTCCTACCTACATCTAAGACTGCCGGATGCCTATCCATCCAATCCATACCTAAAATGACTTCTTCATGCACTAATGGCATGACAAAGAAGTCAACAAGTAAAACACGGGTCCCAACAGAAATGGGACAGTCACGAATCTCATGGGTACCTCTGACCCTACTACCATCGGGTAACCCTATACTAAAGGGTATCCCCTCAGTCATATCTAGACTCAGACGCTCAACACATGCATCAAAAATAAAAGAATGCGTAGCTCCAGTATCAAATAAGACTCTAACAGGTAAACCATGAATCAGAATGGTACCTATAGCAGTCGGTCCACCTGGCTCCTCTGCACTTCTCAGCTAAAAAACTCGACCCTGTGGTGCTTTGGTGTCTGTTGTACTCCCACCACGACCTCTGCCTCTACCCACCCCAAGAGCAGATCCCTGAGTGGTAGGACGATCCGGGACTCTCTACTGTCCCTGTGTCTGCTGCTGTTGATGCTGAGATGGCCTCTTACCACCACAATTGTAACATTGTGGTCTCTTATCTGCAACTGGTGCAGATGAGGAATATCCCTGGGGACTCTGGCCTCGCCCGGCAATAGCAACACCACAAGCACCACTGGTCTGCCCAGTCCGCTGTCTCTTCTCAGACCCTCCAGTCTGAGAAGCTCTCCTCTGTCCAGCTCTCTCTCTCTCTCTCTCATAATCAGAAGCCCGGTCCTGATAATCCACCAAGGTCTCACACTGAAACCCTTCCATGTAAGTCCGGGTAGTATCCCTCAGTCGTCGGGAGAAAAGATATACATGCTGATCTGCAGGAGGTGCAGATGGACTCCTCCTGGAACCTCCTGATAGCCTCTGAGACTGGTACATCCTCAAATTCAACCTCAACAAAATCTCACAGTTTCTCCTCCTCAATGAGGCAGGGCAGAAACGCTCTCTGATCATGGTCCTCATCTGGTCATAACTAGTGACCTGATCCCGTACAGACCTCCACCAGTGCTGTGCCAAATCCCTGAATAGAGTCTGCACCAACTCAATCTGCCTATCTGCTGGACATCTAATAGACTCTAGAGCTGAGTCTTCATGTCCTATCCATAACTCAACCTCCAATCCCACCTTCCTAGAGAAAGGGGGTACTCCCATCTAGTGAAATGCTTTCAACCAAGTATCTGGTCTAGGCCCTCTATACTCCTCCTGAACCCGAGCAGTCTCAGCAACATGTGCTTGTACAACTGGCACCTGAGTAACTCCGTGGGATCTCTCAGATGATCCCTCCTGTGCTGGCAGATCAGGAATACGTCTAACTGCCCTGGCAGCCTCCTCAACTCGCCTTATATACTCGTGGAAGGCTGGTCCCTCCATGGAGACACGATCTGAGTCATCTGACTGGACTCTCTGGGATCCCTGTCTCTCAGCTGCACCGTTCTCAGTCTCAGGAACGACACTCTCAGCAACGTCCTCGTGAACCTCCTCCGCTGCACGTGGATCAACAACGTGAATCCTACCCCGCCCTATACCTAGAGGGGGTCTACCACTACCTCGTCCAGCTGCAGGTAAGGCTCTAGTCTGAACCATCTGCAGAGGACGTAAACCTAACTTAGAAGGCTATATATATGCCATATGTATAGATATATATCAAATCAATCACAACATAATATCTATATATATCTATAAGTCGAGATCTTCAGAGGGGTGATGGCTTCTCGTACACGCTATCCCAAAACATTTGTACTCATTTCAAAACCAAAACCTTTTGAAAAGTCAGACCCCTTTCGGGTTCTGTTTATTTATCTATTCGACCTTTATCGCAGATTACAAGTGTCATTGTTGTCAACCTAAGGCTCTGATACCAACTTTGTAACACCCCAAATCCGTAGGACTCGAGGTGCTACTGGGCTAGGATCTCACAATAGATCTTGACCCTAGCCTGACAACAAGTTCACTGGATCTTACAACAAGGCACAGATAGATTAAAACCAAAACATAAAACTGATATATATAAATCAAAAGGTTTATAAAAGGTACCGCTGAGTACAATCAAAACGTAACTGTACATAACAAAAGATCCCACATCCCACGATAACGACCTAGTGTATGGAGCCCTCAGCGGATCACCCACTCTGGATCACTCTACAACTCTCCTAACCTGCAAAGGATCTACAACACGGTATAAAACCGTTAGCTAACCATACACATATATATAGAAGATGCATAAGCACAATCACACATCAGGGAATAATAACCACTTCATCATGCTATCACACATTTACCGGTTTATTATCTTTATAACGTCCAACACTCAAATCGTATATATATATATAGATATCAATATGAACATATGTGACACGAGGAATATAACCCTCGCCTCTGAGTGGTCCCTGGTCACACCCACCCGTGTACCCTAAGGGAATGGGGAGTGGCCAACCGTTTACCAAGTCTGACCCAACCACAGAGAACCGCCCAGACTCCAAAGGGATGAAAGGGACAACTGTCATGGCCCTACAATGGGCAATCACTATACCATAGGTCGGTAATCATCATAACGCATGCTATAAAGCATATAACAAACACCACTCATGCATACATCCAATATAAGGATGGTAGCTAAGTAAGTCCTATGGACTTACCTCAACCTCGAAGTAATCTCAACCACGTAGTACTCTCAAGTATGATCAGCTCCAAATCTGGAGCACAACACTGCCTATACAAGGCATACAAAGATATCAATCTCCTATCAAACAAAGGGGTCACACCTAGACCCAAGGGATCCATAAGGATCACATCCAACTTATAACCTCAGTAATCAACAAAGCCTCAAAGGCATAACCGGCATATAACTCTATATCATACTCATCATCATTCTATCCTCATACACATACCTAGCATGCTACTAACCCGCTCATACTAGGAAAGGAAAGGATCATACTACTCTAAGTAGATCCTGTACAAAACGCACATGCGGAACGGAAAAACGCAAGGGCGGAACAAGGTAAACCGCAGGCGCGACAATGCTCGGCCGCAGGCGCGGTGACAGCGGCCACAAGCAAACGCAAGCACGGCGCAGGTGCTGTGACACAGCTCCCGCAGGGGTGGCGGCTTATAGGCGCGGGGGCGGCGACAATGCAGAATGTGATCCCGCGATTCCTCTTCGACTCTTCATGTGATCAAATCACGTCTTCTCCGTTCCCAAGCCACACACATACATACACATACACATTCCAACATCAATCTACATTCCACATACATCTAATCCTCAGCTAAACAAAGGAATCAAGGAAGAAGAAGAAGAAGAAGAAGAAGAAGAAGCAAGATGCTAACCACAGTTGTGGTCCTAGACTGCAAGGAAGATTAACACCACACTCTCTGCTGGCTCCCAAGCTCAGCAACACATCACACAACATCTAGCAACAACAAAACCTCACCAAAACTCTTCCAAACTCAAGGAAACCAAGAACAAGATCAAAGAGGAAGATGGGAGAAGCAAGAAGGACGTGAGAAGCTGAAGAAAGAAGTGAAGAAGAAACCCTTGCTCCCAAGGTAAGAAGAGGTAAGGAAGAGAGTAAAGCACGAGTCAACCAGTCAACAAATCCGGCTGCAGCCGCAAGAAACCACAAGGGGGGTTCCCTGAGCCGTAGGGGTGGAAAGCTACACGAGCCGTAGGGGCGGCTCCCTGAACCCGCAGGGGCGGCTAAGGCCAAACTGGCTCCAAAGACTAAGGCTCTTACAAGTAGACGCCAGGAAGACATACAAGTCATCACGCACGGGACCTTGAAGAAGAGCCGTCTGCGTTGTCATAATCTTCACGAAAAAGGAAGATTGAAATTCAAAAAATACCGAGTTATCTCTACAAAACTATGACACAAAAAGTAAGATCTTTGTAATGGAGGGGGTATGAAGGAGATTTGTGAGACGAAAAATACGAGAAGAGGAGTGAAGAGATAACTGCCATGATTGTGGATTGGAATGGAGGAACAATCGCCAAGAGTAACATGTTCGGTGTCATCGTATGGCAAATGATATATGTGAAGATTGGCAAGGTCGGGGGTATAATGGTGGGTTGCAGCGGTGTCTGGATACCAAGAGCTGGAAGTCATGTTTCCCCGGGGTGTGGAAGATTGTGTGTTGGTGAAAGACTTAGGGGGGGGGGGGGGGCTTGGAATGTGTGGTTAAAGTGGTACCAACATGTGAGGATAGTATGTCCTGTTTAGTGCATAACAAGAAGCGAGGACGGATGTCAGGCTGACCAAAGAAGTAGGTTGGGGACCTTCCATGACCTCGGCCTCGTCCTTTGCCACTACGAGGGAAGGACCTACCTCTAGAGAAGGAGGTGTTGTTTGCCTGAGGAGTGAAGTTGGGTGGGGATTGGTTTGTGTAAGGAGTGGAGGTCTGGTTCGAGAGTTGAGCTTTATGGACCATGAGATGCGCCATAACCTGGTTTGATGAGGAAAGAATGGGTTGGGTGGATAAAGAGTGACAACTGACTCATAATCGGGACTAAGGAGCTAGAAGGTACACCATGAATTTTAAGTCGGATATTGTTTGACCGGCGGCGGTCAGCGTGGAGACAAGGTTGTAGCCTTTGTTGAAGTAGTCATTTATGGACGCCGCACTTTTCTTCATGAAGGCAAGTTGGATGCGGGTTTGAACCACCTAAGCACTAACACGAGCAACAAAAAGCTCATGAAGCTCATGAAGAACTCTTCAAACGTCAGATAAGGAGGAACATTCTATGACTTGGACTAAAACAGATTTCGGGAAGGATGAGGTTAGAATGGCCATGACCATTTGGTCTTTAATTGACAAGCCAGTCTCTATATGTGGGATCTGAGGGTGAGGGAGATGGAGAAGATCCATTAACAATGGAGTAAAGTGACACGACACGTAAATATGGGATTATTTGAGTTTTCTTGGGACAATATTAGAGTGACAATATAGGAGCTTGATGGGAAGGAAGGGTTTCCAAAGCTAGGATACATGTTTGTGGGGGGTAAACCGAGTTTGTAAAGGAATATATAATGGAGATGGTGTTGGCGATGGAGTTGTGTTTGGTGGTGGTGGGTTTTGTCGTGTACTAGTAGCAGGTGGTGGAGGTGGGTTGTTTGTGGGGCCTACCATAGATCTGGGTTGTGTTTTGGAGGTTGGTCCTTAATGGTGCTCTGATACCATTATGAAAAAAGTAATGGAACAGTGGAAGAACGTAAAGGAAGACTTTTCTTCTATTCCTTTTTGTTGCTTGTTGTCTTCATCATACAATACACACACACATATATATATATATATATATATATATATATATATATATATATATATATATATATGATTTGTCCTCTAGTGAAGCTGCTAGGAAGAGTCATTGCCCTAGACAATAATGATATTTTATGTTCTAGTAGATGAATATGGGAATAAAAAAATAGATTCATAAACTGATAAAATTAGGAGACGTGTAAAGTACGTAACAAAAGAGAAATTAAGCCTTTCAAGCAAATCAAAATTTAGTAATAAACACATAATTCCTAGGGACATTATGCATTGTAGACCATGTTTTTTCTTTCAAAAATATAACCAATGAACCCAAATTTTTAGTTGTAGCCTCAACTTGAGTAGTTTTGTTATTAGACGATTACAACTTTTGAATCATGTACTACTACATACTGCATATTTATCAAAAATAATTATCATCACAATTAAAGCAAGAAGAATACATTTATATAAGAGTAATGTCCTTAGTCTCCTAGTTAAGCTCCAACATGAACCCTCCTCCAAGAGACACAAAAGTAAATGCTTCCAAGGTAAGTGGGGTTATTGCTTCTACATTTCAATTAAAAAAAACCCTAATTCACAAGTTCTAATTAATTAAAAATATTAGAAGAATGCTAGGAATATCCCTTCCTAGATAAAGCCGAGAATGTTCAAATGGGAATAATAGAATTGATGGGCTAATGGATTTTTGACATCACACAAAACTAGGATAATAGAATTGATGGGCTAATGAACTTTTGTCCGACCGAATAGCCCGGCCCGGCCGGACAATCGGGCTGGATCCAGTCATTGTGCAAAGCCCGGTCGGGCTGCTTGCTCGGTCCGTATTTTTAAAATTAAATAAAAAAGTTATTATACTCTTAATAAACCCTAAAAGGATCCTTCACCCGTTCCTCACTCACGTAGTCACGCGGAGGCAACATCTCTGAGTCTGAATTCTCTCTCAAATAAAGGCATTCTCCTTCACCCACTCATTTTTTTGGAGCCTTCAACCCTTCTCCTTCACCCACTGAGCAACCCTAACTCTCCTCGGCGTCTCCTCGGCCCTCAATTACCCCGTTGAGCATCCCTAACTCTCCTCGGTGGTGGCAACGTCTCTCATCGGCGGTGGCAACGTCTCTCCTCGGCGTCATGTATTGTCTTAGATTGAGCAAAGACATTCATGAGCAACCATAGCCTTATTGTACGGGGATAAATATAAGAATGACAAGTTCTTTTGATGACAAGTTATTTTGCAATGTTTGCTTTCGTTGTGCAGGTAGTGGGTTTGGATTTCTTTCAATGTTAACAAGGAAGAGTTTGAGTTGTGAACTCTCATGTGTACAAATATTTCAGCTTGTATATGGATTTACAACCACTTAAAGTAACAATTGTTTCGATTTTGATTTTTTGGCTTGTATCTGGATTACATTTGAATGAAGATTTAATTTTTTAACAAGTTAAATGCAGTTTTCTTAGAACAAATTGAGCATATTCAAATTAGTAGATAGGGGGAAAAAATTTAAAAAAACTATTAATAAAAATTTAGAATAACCACCCCTGACGCATCGTCATAGAGGGGATTGGGCAAGAACTGTTCCCTGATCCTCTCCATCTGTTTTCCAGTAGTTGCTTCAATTTAGAACCCGGTCTGGATCAGGCCCGAACCCGGATAATATCAGCTCTATATATAATTAACGAAGATAGAAAAATAGGAGGAAAAATAAAATAAATTACATTATATTGAAATTAAAGATATACTTTTTTGAAATAGCGGGCAACTTGCTCTTAATACTTTTCATCATTTTCTTCATTTTGCACGTAATAACCTTTTACCGTTGTTGTTTGTAGGTTGTTGCTCATGAGTCCTAACGTACACCACCTTCAAGATTTCACTGTCTTCACAACCCTCTGTACTCCTTACTTTTCCAATCAATTTTCAATTCGTCTCCTACAGGATCACCTTTCTCCTATTGCGTATTTTCGAGACAAATTCCTACGTCTATTAGTTTATATATCTGCTCTGAATATCGACGCTGATTTTCACAACTTGTAAGTCATCTATCTCTATGAGACTCATTGTTATGTCTAAATTATAGACTCAACAATTTCTTCTTTGTGTGTTTAGTGCATTAGAATTTCATAACTGTTTTGCTTTAGGTTTTTTCCCTTCATATTCTTTCTGTTTTGAATTTGGTTGTTGTAAGTTGCGGATAGGTATGCTAATTAGGTTGATGCGTTATTTAATAGTTATGTTTATGTATACTATTTTAGGTTAATGTGTGATTTACAGGTTAGGATTAGGGCTTTGTTGCAATAATTTAGGATTCGTTTATAACTAATGGGGGTTTTGTAAATTGTTTGTTGACATTTTGATGAACCTTCATATTGCCTTTGATTACTTTGTGGTTGGTATTGTTGAATCTGGTAACTGTTGTACCGATGAAGCCTTATGAGATTTGTTATGTCTAAATTATAGACTCAACGATTTCTTCTCTGTGTGTTTAGTGTTTTAGAATTTCATAACTGTTTTTCTTTAGGGTTTTTTTCTTCATATTCTTTCTGTTTTGAATTTGGTTGTTGTAAGTTGCGGGTAGGTATGCTAATTAGGTTGATGCGTGATTTAATAGTTGTGTTTATGTATACTATTTTAGGTTAGTGCGTGATTTAAATGTTAGGGTTATGGTTTTGTTGCAATAATTCGTGATTTGTTTATAACTAATGGGTTTTTATGTAATTTTTTGTTGACATATTGATGAACCTTTATATTGCCTTTGATTACTTTGAGTTTGGTATTGTTGAATCTTGTAATTGTTGTAATGATGAAGCATTTTAAAACTTGTTATGTCTAAATTACAGAGTTAACAATTTCTTCTCTAGGTGTTCAGTGTCATTAGAATTTCAGAATAGTTTTTCTTTAGGTATTTTTCCTTAGTATTCTTTCTAATTAGAATTTGGTAGTTGTGGGTATGTATGCTAATTAGGTTAATGCGTTATTTAGTAGTTGTGTTTATGTATACTAATTATGTTAGTGCGTGATTTATAGGTTAGGGTTTGGGTTTGGGTTTTGTTGCAACATTTTGGGATTTGTTTATTACTGATGGGGTTTGTAAATTGTTTGTTGACATATTGATGAACCTTCATATTGCCTTTGATTACTTTGTGTTTGGGATTGTTGAATCTGGTAATTATTGTATTGACGAAGCCTTTTGAGATTTATTATGAGCTTCTTGTTCCATTATATTTGCTCCTAATGCTTTGCAATGTTCAGTTTCATTAGTTCAAGCTACTTGTCGCCTTCTATTATTGTAGTGAAGTCATACTCATATTTTTAGTTGGGATATTTTGATTTATCTGGCTTGTGTTTCCTGGAACCTATTCATACTTTAGTGATATGAAGAGACAACAAGGGCACGTGCAAAACAATAAGCAAAAGATAAAATCTAGCATGATAGGATTGTTTGTTGCTTGATCACATAAATGTTTGAAATTATTTATATGTCTAGAAATGTATAATTGCTTTTTGCTTGGTTACAAGATAAATAGATTCTTTGAGTCTATGGTTAAGACAGGATAGAATGAAGCACACTTGTAACAGTGAATATATATTGTGAACCAACATTTGGCTGTTTGTTTCTTATGCTTTATTACATGATATAATTGTAACACCCTGAATCCGCGGGACTCGGGATGCTACGGGCGAGACCACACAATGGGTCCCGACCCTTAGCCTGACAACAATTTCACAGGATCTTTCAACAATGGCACAAAATAAAGGCGGAAAACTTAAATACGTTTTTAATGTATGCGGAAACGAAAAGTAATGGTACAACTTTGGAAACTCAGCCGAGTCCTCAAAACAACTTAATCTAATACGAAGTCTAACGTACAAATATCCATGAACAACAACATAAAAACCCGACTCAAAACATTCCCCGTCCTATAATGTACGGGGACCCCGGCTGGCCACTCCTCCACCTCATTCGGCGGCGTCCCTAACCTGCAAGTCATTTACATAGACGGTTTAAAACCGTTAGCTAATATTCTACGCATTAGAATAACAGTGAAGGCACAAACACACATAAAACACAAAACATAAATTACGCCAAGTCTGGTTTATTATCTTTATTTCTTAACTCATATCCCGTTCTAATTCAACTTCGATTGTGACACGAGACCCCAATGGTCTCGCCTCGGTCCCTTACCGGCAAGGAATGGTACGGATGCCTCCGACCATCTAACCCGCCGGGCTAGTCGCCGAGAATCCCCTGGACTTCCCAAGAGCCAGGCAGTATTGTCACCGCCCGTTATCATACACTTGGGCCAAAACATAATTATATGGTCGGTGGTCCTATTTACTGGTTTAATAGTTATAACATGTAATAAAACACACACCACCAAACACACGTCACGCTAATACGGAAAATACGCGCTAAGTAAGTCCGGGGACTTACCTCGTCCCAAACGCTATCTCACAACGTTCCCGCTTCCCTTGGGAAGAAGTACACAACCTGCTCATAACAAGGTATTTATCAATACCTGCTCAACTCGAGAAGTCTAAGACTTCTACCCAAATGATCTTTACAAGATCATTTGATTCCCATTCTAGAATCACATCCTAGAACCTATTATGCTCACAGTCCAAAACACTTTATAACAGTCCATGGGGTCTAGCACGTCTATCACGTTTTCCTAAAGTCCGAAAATCTATCTTTTAAGGAAATTACGGTTTTGACCCCGAATTTCCTTAAAATCCTAAAATGGTCAAACGGACCTCTAAACTTCCGGAAAATATCTAACTACATTTATTATCAATTAAACGACTCTAGAAGGTTACTAAGATTTCCGAGCTTCCGATTCAAGATGAAAATCCTTAAGAACGTATTAAACATCACCTAGATTCTCACTACTTTGACCTCGATTTAACCACGTCAAACATTCCTCAAAAATTCCGAAATAATTCTTATGCATTCTAAGCCATGACTAAAACACACGGGAAGCATCAATACTTCCCAAATCCACAACAAAAAATCCATCAAGGTCTCAATCCTAACATGCGAGTTCTAGAAACCGATTTTCTTCTAACTTACCAAGGTCATAACTATTGATCCAACCGTTGGATCATCCTAGAATTTTAACATGTTATAAACTGCTATGTAATCTACAATATATCCGAAAATCAACCGTTGACTGCGATTAAAACGTACCGAAACAAGGTCCGAAGTCGGGGATTCGCACACGAGGAAAACTCGAGATCTGGGCTCGTTTTCCAACAGCCACACGGCTGTTCCGGCCCGAGGCGGCGGCAGCAGGGAGGCACAGGCGCGAGACGGAAGGGACAACAGGGTCTCGGCCGAGATGCCGACGGCTCGGCCGAGATGCCGACGGCTCGGCCGAGATGCCGACGGCTCGGCCGAGATCCTGGCGTGGCTCGGCCGAGATTGCAAGCATCTCGGCCGAGACGCTGTTCGAACGACCGAGATGCAGCGGCAGCGTTGGTGGAGGCTCGCGCGGGAGGGAGCAAGCTGCGGCGGCCTGGGTCTGGTTCATTGGCGACGGCAGGGGCCAGGTGCTCCTCCCCGGCGTTATAGGATGGTGGCGACAGGCTCCCAGCGGTGCCGTTCTCCGGCGACTTCGATGCAACAAACAATTGAGGAGGAAGCGGCTAGTGGTGTGCAAGCTCGAGGCCGAGGCTCGAGGTTCGTGGCCTGCCAGCGTGGAACGAGCTCGGGAAGGTTGGAATGGAGGAGAGTAGCGAGTGCAACAGAGGAGAAGGCCGAGGTGACAGGGGGGCTGGGAAGAGCAAGAACCCAGGGAGACAACCAGAGAGAAGAAGCGGGAGGAGAGGGAATGCACAGGTGAGTGACCCAGTGAAGGGGGGAAGGCGGCCGAAACGAAGGGCCGGGCTAGGCTGGGCGGCTGATCCAGAGGAGGGCAGGAATGCTGCAGGCCTAGGCGCGGCTAGGTTGCTCCTTGCTTGCGCAGGAGGGAAAGAGGACAATGAGGAGGCAGCTGGCCAAAGTAGCAGGTGGGGCCCACCATGCCTACGTAGAAAAGAAAAGAGGGAAGAAAGAAATAAGATCGGGATTGGATCCCGTAAAATAATTCCGTAACGGGCGTTACGGTCGGAAAAATTCCCGGACATTTCCGTAAAAATAATTTACGGTTTACGGGTCGGAAATACATTTCCGAACATTTCCGTGGAATAATTTACGGAACGAGAATAAAACGCTAATTTATTTCTAAAATTCTCGATCATTTTTATATTTTTATTTTTAAATTTTCCGGACCTTACAATAATGTTGCTTGCATGATACTGTTTTGGTCAAATAAACTTCTTCTTCTTCATTTTTCAAAGTGAAAAGTTAAGTAGAACATTCAATTATGGCTGCCCTTGAAGAATTGAAGAAGAAGCTTACACCACTTAATTTTGATATTGATAAAGGTTTCTCATCAGAAACTGAACTAGATGATGTTGATGCTTGTATGGTGAATTAATACATTTTCCTTTTGCAAAATAGTTAGAGTCGGTATTGCAAAATATTATCTAACCTATGATCGGTTGTGATTGATGTACAACTCTCCGATTATGGTACTATTAACTTACTGAGCAGGTCATATGGAGTTTATAATTTCAATGAGATGGGTTTGCAAAAATGCACATTTTCTCCTGATGAATTAGATAGCACAGAGAAGACATATCTTATTGCTTCCAATGAGATGAGGATATTTGGAGTTATAGGCATCGGTGCTAGTAGTGTTGTTCAACGAGCTATTCATATTTCCATTCATAAAATTATTGCCTTGAAAAAAATCAATATCTTTGAAAAGATATGTTATTTGGAAAGATCATTTAAAAATAGTTATTGAACCAGTCAATTAACACATGTAAAATATGATGTTGAGAAATTGATGTAACCCACTAAACTTATTTAAATGTGGTAATGGATGTGATAAAAGAACTTCATTTTTGTTTTTAATATTTCAATCATATATATCATGAGAAAAGACAACAACTCTTGACTGAGATAAGAACCCTATGTGAGGCACCTTGCTACCATGGTCGTTTGGAATTATATGGAGCGTTCTATACTCCCAACTTTGGAAAATTAGCATAGCTTTGGAGTATATGGATGGAGGATCCTTAGTTGACATCAGAAAGTTTTAAAAGTGTATACCAGAGTTAATTCCTTTCATCTATGGTACAAAAGCTTCTACATGTAAGTTAGTTCGAAGTTTATTGCTTTTTTTCCATAAGGTTTGTTGGCAATCTTATTTATTTAGGCTAACCCTTTCGAATATGTTTTCTAGGGGCTTAGCTACTTGCATGGAGTGCAACATTAGTGCACAGAGATATAAATCCGGAAAATCTACTTATTAATCTTACGGCAAAGATTACAGAATTTGGTATAAGTGCCGGATTGGAGAATTCAATGGCAATGGCCAGTTCAAAAATAGCAATTAATTGTAGGTATACTAATCTTATTATGTAAATTCCTTTATTGATATCCCATTTTATGTATCAATGTGCTACATTTGTCGGGACACTGACATATATGTCACATGTGTCAATCCGGAATGAGACTTATTCATATCCTACTGATATTTGGAGCCTAGGGCTTGCATTGTTTGAGTGTGGTACTGGAGAGTTCCCATATTCAGCAATTGATGGACCTGTAAATCTCATGTTGTAGGTCAACCCTCCTTCTAATTTGATCATATGTGCCTGTCAAAATGTTCTAGACAAACTTACAATTTATGGCCACGTCAAAATTTCAAAACATAACTTTTTGCTGGAACATATGTAATTTCACAAATCAAGTCAAAAGTCGATGTTGTCTTCTCTATGACACACTTTTTAATGATGTGATATTAGAAATTGTGGTGTGTACCCTCTCAGATTGGGCACTTATGGTAAACGAAGTTTGATAGGGTTCCAAAAACTCGTACAACATGTTCTCGTTGATTGGAGAAACTAAGAGATATTAGTTATGGATAAGGGTGGTGTAGATGTAGTCAACCTCTAATAGATTTCAAGAGATCCCTACAACATTATGCATATTTGCTCTTCTTTGATAATTTTAGTTTTAGCTTTGACAATATAGTATTTATGCTTTAGAATTTTCACTCTTATCTTCACTTATACATTTATTGTATTGCAGATTATTAATGATCTTTCACATTCACTACCCCGAGACAAGTTTTCACCGAAATTTTGCTCATTTATTGATTCTTGTCTCCAAAAGGACGTTGATGCTAGACCGACAACAGAGCATGTTAGTATGACGATAAACAAATATTGCAATGCCAATCCTTTTTAAATGGTACTTTTCTAACTGTTTACTTAATCTAGTTCCTTTATATTCTCGATGCACCTTCTTTCACCCACTTTTATAAAAAAGTATGAGGATTTTGAAGTAGATTTGACAACATATGTCGGAATATTTTTGACCCTGTTCAAAGAATTAAAGAATTGGTTGATGTAAGTGTCATTGATTCCATTTTCTGGCCCTTATCAAGATTATGTCATGTTCAAAACACTTGCTCTGTTTATGTATGTGATTGCTTTTTATTCACCTTTTAGTGAAATGTGTGTTAAGTGTTGATAGTGCCTCCATATGTGCAAATGCTAACGATGCATTACTACTTGTTATTCTACGGATCAGATGATAATTGACAACACGCAAGGATGCTATATACCGAGGATTCGGTCTTCAACTTTTCAGAAATACAATCAGTAGGCTCTGATGATATTTTCGACAAGTTGTCGGCGATAAGGAAGACGTTAATCGGTATATGGGCCTAAGAGAATCTACT
This sequence comes from Fagopyrum tataricum, assembly GCA_002319775.1. NCBI lineage: Eukaryota > Viridiplantae > Streptophyta > Magnoliopsida > Caryophyllales > Polygonaceae > Fagopyrum > Fagopyrum tataricum. Next base: position 36,224,399 of record CM008284.1, read on the forward strand.
ACATGTGGTTGAGAAACTGCAGTGTCGTAGCAATGAAAAAGCAGGCGTTGCAGTTCGTGTATCGGGATCATTAATCCTCGGAACCAGTTTTTGATATTTGGAGAGGGTCTGCAAGTAGAAGGCTTGACGAATTTCAAGGATCACTCAATCGACATTTCGAGCAAGCGAGTCGGGATCTTCAAAGAGCAGTTTGTCATGGAAACTTCGGATGTTATTGGAATGTACTTTGTAGTTATCAAGAGCTTTACATTATGCATCAAAACAACCAGAGCTCTTAGGTTATGTATAGTAAGATGGGGTAGTTTATGTAATTTTAGTGGCTTACATGAGTAGATTTTGTTGTATTCGAATAATTGTGTCAGTTTAATAATGTTTGAAACCATGTAGAAATTAGTTTCTCTTATATGAGTCACAAGGCAATTTGCTCTTCTTTGATAGTTCTAGTTTTTGTTTTAACAATATAGTATTTATGCTTTAGAATTTTCATCTTTATCTTCATTTATACATTTATTGTATTGCAGATTATTAATGATCTTTCACATTCACTACCCCGAGGCAAGTTTTCACCGGAATTTCGCTCATTAATTGATTCTTGTCTCCAAAAGGACGTTGATGCTAGACCGACAACGGAGCATGTTAGTATGACAATACACAAATATTGCAATGCCAGTCCTTTTAAATTGGTACTTTTCTAACTGTTTACTTAATCTGGTTCCTTTATATTCTCGATGCAGCTTCTTTCACCCACTTTTATAACAAAGTATGAGGATTTTGAAGTAGATTTGACAACATATGTCGGAATATTTTTGACCCTGTTCAAAGAATTAAAGAATTGGTTGATGTAAGTGTCATTGATTCCATTTTCTGGCCCTTATCAAGATTATGTCATGTTCAAAACACTTGCTCTGTTTATGTATGTGATTGCTTTTTATTCACCTTTTAGTGAAATGTGTGTTAAATGTTGATAGTGCCTCCATATGCGCAAATGCTAACGATGCATTACTACTTGTTATTCCACGGATCAGATGATAATTGACAACACGCAAGGATGCTATATACCGAGGATTCGGTCTTCAACTTTTCAGAAATACAATCAGTAGGCTCTGATGATATTTTCGACAAGTTGTCGGCGATAAGGAAGACGTTAATCGGTATATGGGCCTAAGAGAATCTACTACATGTGGTTGAGAAACTGCAGTGTCGTAGCAATGAAAAAGCAGGCGTTGCAGTTCGTGTATCGGGATCATTAATCCTCGGAACCAGTTTTTGATATTTGGAGAGGGTCTGCAAGTAGAAGGCTTGACGAATTTCAAGGATCACTCAATCGACATTTCGAGCAAGCGAGTCGGGATCTTCAAAGAGCAGTTTGTCATGGAAACTTCGGATGTTATTGGAATGTACTTTGTAGTTATCAAGAGCTTTACATTATGCATCAAAACAACCAGAGCTCTTAGGTTATGTATAGTAAGATGGGGTAGTTTATGTAATTTTAGTGGCTTACATGAGTAGATTTTGTTGTATTCGAATAATTGTGTCAGTTTAATAATGTTTGAAACCATGTAGAAATTAGTTTCTCTTATATGAGTCACAAGGCAATTTGCTCTTCTTTGATAGTTCTAGTTTTTGTTTTAACAATATAGTATTTATGCTTTAGAATTTTCATCTTTATCTTCATTTATACATTTATTGTATTGCAGATTATTAATGATCTTTCACATTCACTACCCCGAGGCAAGTTTTCACCGGAATTTCGCTCATTTATTGATTCTTGTCTCCAAAAGGACGTTGATGCTAGACCGACAACGGAGCATGTTAGTATGACAATACACAAATATTGCAATGCCAGTCCTTTTAAATTGGTACTTTTCTAACTGTTTACTTAATCTGGTTCCTTTATATTCTCGATGCAGCTTCTTTCACCCACTTTTATAACAAAGTATGAGGATTTTGAAGTAGATTTGACAACATATGTCGGAATATTTTTGACCCTGTTCAAAGAATTAAAGAATTGGTTGATGTAAGTGTCATTGATTCCATTTTCTGGCCCTTATCAAGATTATGTCATGTTCAAAACACTTGCTCTGTTTATGTATGTGATTGCTTTTTATTCACCTTTTAGTGAAATGTGTGTTAAGTGTTGATAGTGCCTCCATATGTGCAAATGCTAACGATGCATTACTACTTGTTATTCCACGGATCAGATGATAATTGACAACACGCAAGGATGCTATATACCGAGGATTCGGTCTTCAACTTTTCAGAAATACAATCAGTAGGCTCTGATGATATTTTCGACAAGTTGTCGGCGATAAGGAAGACGTTAATCGGTATATGGGCCTAAGAGAATCTACTACATGTGGTTGAGAAACTGCAGTGTCGTAGCAATGAAAAAGCAGGCGTTGCAGTTCGTGTATCGGGATCATTAATCCTCGGAACCAGTTTTTGATATTTGGAGAGGGTCTGCAAGTAGAAGGCTTGACGAATTTCAAGGATCACTCAATCGACATTTCGAGCAAGCGAGTCGGGATCTTCAAAGAGCAGTTTGTCATGGAAACTTCGGATGTTATTGGAATGTACTTTGTAGTTATCTAGTCAAGAGCTTTACATTATGCATCAAAACAACCAGAGCTCTTAGGTTATGTATAGAATGATGGGGTAGTTTATGTAATTTTAGTGGCTTACATGAGTAGATTTTGTTGTATTTGAATAATTGTGCCAGTTTAATAATGTTTGAAACCATTTAGAAATTATTTTCTCTTGTTTGAGTCACAGGGAAATTTGCTCTTCTTTGATAGTTTTAATTTTTGCTTTGACAATATAGCATTTATGCTTTAGAATTTTCATCCTTATCTTCACTTATACATTTGTTGTATTGCAGATTATTAATGATCTTTCACATTCACCACCCGAGATAAGTTTTCACCGGAATTTTGCTCATTTATTGATTCTTGTCTCCAAAAGGACGTTGATGCTAGACCGACAACAGAGCATGTTAGCATGAAAATAAACAAATATTGAAATGTCAGTCCTTTTAAAATGGTACTTTTCTAACTCTTTGCTTAATCTAGTTCCTTTATATTCTCGATGCAGCTTCTTTCACCCATTTTTATAACAAAGTATGAGGATTTTGAAGTAGATTTGACAACATATGTCGGAATGTTTTTGACCATGTTCAAAGAATGAAAGAATTGACTGATGTAAGTGTCATTGATTCTATTTTCTGGCCCTTTTCACGATTATGTCATGTGCAAAACACTCCCTCTGTTTATGTATGTGATTGCTTTTTATTCACCTTTTAATGAGATGTGTGTTAAGTATTCACGGTTCCTCCATATGTGCAAATGCTGACGATGCATTACTACTTGTTATTCGACGGATCAGATGATGATTGACAACACGGGCAAGGATGCTATATACCGAGGATTCGGTCTTCAACTTTTCAGAAACACAATCACTAGGCTCAAATGATATTTTTGACAAGTTGTCGGCGATAAGGAATACGTTAACCGGTACATGGGCCTAAGAGAATCTAGTACATGTGGTGAGAAACTGCAGTGTCGTAGCTATGAAAAAGCGGGCGTTGCATATCATGTATCGGGATCATTCATCCTCGGAACCAGTTTTTGATATTTGGAGAGGGTCTGCAAGTAGAAGGCTTGAGGAACTTCAAGGATCTCTGAATCGACATTTCGAGCAAGAGTGTCGGGACCTTCAAAGAGCAGTTTGTCATGGAAACTTCGGATGTTATTGGAATGTACTTTATAGTTATCTAGTCAAGAGCTTTACATTATGCATCAAAACAACCAGAGCTCTTAGGTTATGTATAGAATGATGGGGTAGTTTATGTAATTTTAGTGGCTTACATGAGTAGATTTTGTTTTATTTGAATAATTGTGCCAGTTTAATAATGCTTGAAACCATTTAGAAATTATTTTCTCTTGTTTGAGTCACAGGGAAATTTGCTCTTCTTTGATAGTTTTAATTTTTGCTTTGACAATATAGCATTTATGCTTTAGAATTTTCATCCTTATCTTCACTTATACATTTGTTGTATTGCAGATTATTAATGATCTTTCACATTCACCACCCGAGATAAGTTTTCACCGGAATTTTGCTCATTTATTGATTCTTGTCTCCAAAAGGACGTTGATGCTAGACCGACAACAGAGCATGTTAGCATGAAAATAAACAAATATTGAAATGTCAGTCCTTTTAAAATGGTACTTTTCTAACTCTTTGCTTAATCTAGTTCCTTTATATTCTCGATGCAGCTTCTTTCACCCATTTTTATAACAAAGTATGAGGATTTTGAAGTAGATTTGACAACATATGTCGGAATGTTTTTGACCATGTTCAAAGAATGAAAGAATTGACTGATGTAAGTGTCATTGATTCTATTTTCTGGCCCTTTTCACGATTATGTCATGTGCAAAACACTCACTCTGTTTATGTATGTGATTGCTTTTTATTCACCTTTTAATGAGATGTGTGTTAAGTATTCACGGTTCCTCCATATGTGCAAATGCTGACGATGCATTACTACTTGTTATTCGACGGATCAGATGATGATTGACAACACGGGCAAGGATGCTATATACCGAGGATTCGGTCTTCAACTTTTCAGAAACACAATCACTAGGCTCAAATGATATTTTTGACAAGTTGTCGGCGATAAGGAATACGTTAACCGGTACATGGGCCTAAGAGAATCTAGTACATGTGGTGAGAAACTGCAGTGTCGTAGCTATGAAAAAGCGGGCGTTGCATATCATGTATCGGGATCATTCATCCTCGGAACCAGTTTTTGATATTTGGAGAGGGTCTGCAAGTAGAAGGCTTGAGGAACTTCAAGGATCTCTGAATCGACATTTCGAGCAAGAGTGTCGGGACCTTCAAAGAGCAGTTTGTCATGGAAACTTCGGATGTTATTGGAATGTACTTTATAGTTATCTAGTCAAGAGCTTTACATTATGCATCAAAATAACAAGAGCTCTTAGTTTATGTATAGTATGATGGGGTAGTTTATGTAATTTTAGTGGCTTACATGAGTAGATTTTGTTGTATTTGAATAATTGTGTCAGTTTAATAATGTTTGAAAACATATAGAAATTAGTTTCTCTTGTGTGAGTCACAGGGCAATTTACTCTTCTTTGATATTTTTAGTTTTTGCTTTGAGAATATAGTATTTATGCTTTATAATTTTCATCCTTATCTTCACATATACATTTATTGTATTGCAGATTAATAATGATTTTTCACATTCACCACCCTGAGACAAGTTTTCACCGGAATTTTGCTCATTTATTGATTCTTGTCTCCAACAGGACGTTGATGCTAGACCGACAACAGAGCATGTTAGTATGAAGATAAACAAATATTGCAATGCGAGTCCTTTTAAAATGGTACTTTTCTAACTGTTTACTTAATCTAGTTCCTTTATATTCTCGATGCAACTTCTTTCACCCACTTTTATAACAAAGTATGAGGATTTTGAAGTAGATTTGACAACATATGTCGGAATGTTTTTGACCCTGTTCAAAGAATGAAAGTATTGGCTGATGTAAGTGTCATTGATTCCATTTTCTGGCCCTTTCCACGATTATGTCATGTTCAAAACACTTGTTCTTAAGTGTTGACGGTGCCTCCATATGTGCAAATGTTGATGATGCATTGCTACTTGTTATTCCACGAATCAGATGATGATTGACAACACGCAAGGATGCTATATACCGAGGATTCGGTCTTCAACTTTTCAGAAACACAATCAGTAGGCTCAGATGATATTTTCGACAAGTTGTCGGCGATAAGGAAGACGTTAACCGGTACATGGGCCTCAGATAATCTAGTACATGTGGTGGAGAAAGTGCAGTGTCGTAGCTATGAAAAAGAGGGCGTTGCAATTCGTGTATCGGGATCATTCATCCTCAGAACCAGGTTTTGATATGTGGAGAGGGTTTGCAAGTAGAAGGCTTAACGAACTTCAAGGATCTCTCAATCGACACTTCGAGCAAGCGAGTCGGGACCTTCAAAGAGTAGTTTGTCATGGAAACTTTGGATGTTATTGGAATGTATTTTGTAGTTAGTCAAGAGCTTTACATTATGCATCAAAACAACCAGAGCTCTGAGGTTATGTATAGTATGATGGGGTAGTTTGTGTAATTTTAGTTGCTTACATGAGTAGATTTTGTTGTATTTGAATAATTGTGTCAGTTTAATATTGTTTGAAACCATATAGAAATTAGTTTCTTTTGTCTGAGTCACAAGGCAATTTTACCATCCTTTTTGTCTATACTAGTTACATTGCGCTTGGCACGCACTTTGTTGAATTGAGTAAATGGAATTTTTATAATACTGGCAGTATTATGGTATAATTGAAGATCGGTACTTGGAAAGGAAGATAAAACAACATATTATATTTGAGTGAAGGTTGATAAATAAGTGTTCTCATTGATACTTGATGTGCCCAATTGTTATAAAGATTGTTTCTACATACCAACTTTTCCTGTAGACAGATATGAGTACATCCATATTGCATACACTATTATGTATTCACTCATACATATGACGATATGCCACCCATTTATACTTTGTAATAGAGATTAAGGTAACTCAAGTAGCCTAGACTCTTGTTCACTGGTTTTACACCCCTATAAATCTCTATCAATAGCGATAGATACTCACAAGATAGCAAAACTAGGAAGGGATAGTTTTAAATTTATAACCTGTAATAAATCCCCTAAATAGCAATGAACCCACAGTGTATGGATCGTACGAAGTAGGAAAAGTATTCCAGGGTCGAACACAAGGACTAGGAGGGTTAATCTGCAGCAATGATTAAATATTGTATAGATCTAGAATAAGAAAGAGGGTTGGAAAAGATAAGGGAAAGAGAAGTCAAAGGTTTTGGAGGTTTGGTTTCCTCAACTGAATGTCACTTTCAGTCACGAGCAGTTTTCTAAAACAAGTAAAACAGGGCATTTTTGTCATTTACCCTATTAAATGCAGCATTAGGGTTTGCCACTCTCCTGCTTGCTTCATATTTCCTCTTCACACGTGTTTCTCCCTCCTGCCTCCGACAGAGATTCGCCGTTCCTACAATGTACATCGTATCGGGAGATTATCCCTACAAATGTCCTTCCTTTGTTCTACAGACGCTCCCTCTTGGATTCTTCCTTCCCGTCTTCTTCAATGGTTGTTCGATGAAGGTAACTTAGATTTGTGTCTTTAGTTTCGCTATTCAAGGATTTCTCTTGCAAGTGTTGATGAAATCTCACGTTTGATGTCTTCTTTGACCTTTTTTGGCAAGTTATGGAACCGACTCCTCTAATGGACTCTTTGACCCAAATATACTCTCTCTTCCCCTTTAATTTCATCTCTTGAAGCTCAATTTCTCCATTATTTATTTCCAATTTTTGGATTTTTTCTCCTTTCTACGCAAATGTGGATGAAATATACGGAATGGTTCCCTTATTTATAACTGTTGTAAGCTATTTTGTCCATTTTCACAGGGTTGCACCAACTTAAGCAGGGATGTGATCATAAGACATCTTGCAGACAAGTTAAAGACTGAACGTTGTTCCTAACTTCAGACTTTCATTGTCGAGGTCTTGTTATGTTTTCTTCTTTCTCGGTATTCATTTGTCCCTGTTTCGTTTGATTTTTGGGGTTTTGATTGTCACACTGTGGTTCTCTTTGACTTTTTGCAAGAAGATGATATATTTAGCCATTTAGGTAGCAAATAAACTTGAACAATCTCTCTTCAAGCACAAGCTTCTGCTTGCTTATGTATGTCTTCTCCAAGCCCAAACTTTTGTTTTCTTATGTCTTATCCAAGCCCAAACTTTTGTTTTCTTACTTGTCGCTTACTTCTTTCCTCTTATTATTTTTTATTAATTTTTAAATTATATGGTGAACTTTTGTGAATTGCTAATTATTTTTTTTTTTTAATTTGAATTAGGTTAATTCATCAGTTTGCTCTCTGTCTTATTGTGTTGTTATTTGCACTCCCAATCCAGGTGAATCCTTAGCTCTATATAAAATTGCAGTAATTTGACAATATTAAAGGTTCAATTATTTTTTTTAAATTTTACATGTAACACGAGTGAGGAATACTTATGTGTCAAACTTCATTTAGTAGATCTTACTGGATCAAAGAGAGCCAAAAGAACAGGTACTGATGAATTGTCTTTCAAAGAAGGTTTAAAAATTCCTCCCATTAAGTAGTTGTTATAACTACATCACTTAAACAATGTCTTTGTAACAGGAGTACACATTAACAAGGGTCTTCTTGCCCTAGGCAATGTCATAAGTGTCGGTGATAAGAAAAGGATGAAAGAAGGTCTATATGTTGTTCCTTACCATGAGTCCGTGACAGTAAGCTCACTCGGTTGTTGTAGGTTTAGCTTTGCTTTTAGTAATATGATTGTAACATGAATGCCTTTTGATTTTCAAGATTCACTATTGGGTAAAAGTAGGACAATTGTTATAGGTATCAAAATCTTCTCCAATTTTTTTCTTAATGTTATTCCAAAGTAATAAAATCATTCGATCTTTAATTTCTAAATCAAATTAGGCATAGGGGCAATTTCATGCACACGTACTATTTCGATCTCTCAATCAACTTCCACGCTCGAATTTTGAAACCTATTTCTTTAATTTATTGTGTCTAAAGGAATTGTTGTACCTTCTCTTGCACTAAATATATAACTCACTAGGTGGAAGTGTGGAACTTCAATTTTAATTTTCAGTCTTTTTGCAACATGTAGTCAACACATATGGTCTAGAAGTGATGAGGAGAAGACATTGTGGACAAGAAGTGAAGGTGATGATGACGATGATATACCTACAAAGACATATCTGAACGAAATGAGAGATGCTTATACAGATAAGTTGTTTTGAGTTTGATGAGTTGTTGCTGCAATTTTAGAGAATATATGGTACTTGGCATTTGAGGAAGAGAAAGATGTCAAAAGTTGGAGCCTTTAACCAGAGCTTATTGTCAAACGAAATTCATCAAGAAAGAAGTTCATTTTGTTGAGCTCTTTTATTACAAATTATATGGACTCAAGTTGTATCTTCATTGCCTTTATAGCCATCAATGAGCTGTATGCTGGCAAGCTGCTTAGATTTTGAGAGTCTTGGGGTTGTTGTATATGACCTTGTAGTTAGCAAGAGGATTGATGTGTGATGCATGTTGGCTCAGGTTTGATCTACTTGTGCCTTGTGTTTGGAGCTTTCTACATCACAAATTAAGATCCACCTATTGTTATTCACTTGGTCCATTTATATATTTGATTAATAAGTGCATCAGTATCATAAACATTTGGACCCTATGTTTTTTGTTAGATTAGTGCACTCATGATTGTTTTTTTTGGTAGGACCTCTGCTGAGTACGGGCATATATACTAAAGTTTTCCACTTTGATGTCTCACCTTTGTTGATTGATTATATTCATTTACCATTTTTCTATTTGTAATTTAAGGGAAAAGTATGCTAGAAGAATATACGAATGAAGAGGAAAGCATAATAGAAGATGCAGAGACGAGACCCAATTCAAGGACTTGATGAAGAGAAATTGAGGGAGAACCTTTCCCTTTCAATGAATCTTTCAAAATAATTTTCAGGTAGAGAAGTAATAAGTTTTGGATAGTGTCATCCTCATTCTTCAGAGGCAACACATATAACTAATGGTGGTAAAGAGTTGTGCAATCCCCTCACCAGTGAGTAGAAGCATGACAACCTTTTACATCGCCTTAACCTTTGTAGAGTAGTTTGTTGCTTTTTGTTATTATACCTTGCTAGATGATTATATGTATTTACAATTTGTACACTACATTAAATGAAAAACTATTACAAAAATCTATCATCTTAAATTTCTATATTGGCTTCTTCGTTGCACCGCGCGCGGAGCGCCCTGGCTTTAACTAGTAATGAAAAACGTGGAGGTAAGTTGTCAAGAAATAATAATTTAAAAGTACGTAATAATTAGAATTAATTAGAGAAAATTAAGGGGTGTCCACTTTTACTAATTTTATTTAACTTTTATCCTATTCACTAATTTTACTAAGAATTTGTTCTTTTTTTAGTTAAGTTGGAAAAAAAATCACAAATGAAAAGTTAAACTTATTTTTACAAGAGGTTAGTTACCCATTGGACGTATGTAAGATTTATTATTGGCCTTTTAACATTTATATTTTTTCAAGCAAGAATATCATATTGGTGCGGATGAATCACTCTCGTTACTCAATTGTCAATTTCTATGTAAAAACCTATTACTTTTCGGTGGATCGGTTCAATAACATGTGACCGTAAGTTATTACTATGTCTGGATTATATAAGTCATATTATATTTTTAAAGTACTTTTATACATATAATATAAATTCATATTTTAAAAATAAATAATAATATTAAATAAGATATAAACGGTCGAGACATCTTACGATGTCATGATGCGCACATTCCTATCGTCATTACTTTCCCTTTGTATAACTCTACTCTATTAGTTGGTTGTGCCTCTATCCTAACTGTAATTAATGGGTTTTAACGGATCGATCTTGTTGGGAGGTATTACACAAGGAGAGAAAAGGGTGACTTTGGCGCCTAAAAAGTTTGTCTACACAAACAATATAGGCATGTATTCGGCGTCCCTACCACGACATCGGCCTATCTCTTTAGACTCACTGTGGAAGTATCTACTTGTTACGGAATCTTAGGGGTCAAAGTGTGGATTTCTTATAGTTAAAAAATAAGGGGACGTGGTGCTAAATATAAAAAATCTTGAGTGTCACGGATTGAATGATGGACTATTGTTCTTAACTTGACCGAGGAGTTCAAATTCAAAAGTCATGTATTAGAGTGGGAAGGATTGTAATTGACCTCCATAGCAAAATAGGGTATTGTAAAAGACACAAATTGGATTTATAATACAATAACGTAATTTTCTATTTTTTCGAATAACGTCTAACTGAATTTATATGGTTATATCTCAAAGCCTCCGATCAAACTTTTTTTTCTTTAATATATTAATAACTCAAACGAAGTTTTTTTAAAAACCGAAACAACTCGCCCTAAAAATGAATAAACTATTCTAAACTAGAAATCTCGATTTTTCAGCTATTACAATTAAATTGAATATGGTTAAAACTCTATAAAAAAATCCTCATAAATCATATTTTCTTTGTTGACGTTTGTAACGCTCCAAATCCGTAGGACTCGGAGTGCTACTGGGCTAGGATCTCACAATGGATCATGACCCTAGCCTGACAACAACTTAACTGAATCTTACAACAAGGCACTAATAGATGAAAACAAAACATGAAACTGATGTATATATATACCGATCAAAAGGTGATACAAGATACTGCTGAGTACAAAAGTCAAAACATAAACCCGTATAATATAAATATCCCAACCACGATATCGTCCCCGTGTACGGAACCCTCAGCAGATCACCCCTCCGGATCACTCTGCAGTTCTCCTAACCTGCAAAGGATCTACAACACGGTATAAAACCGTTAGCTAACTATACACATATATAAGAAGATGCTAGAGCACAAACACACGTCAATTATATTAACACATCATCATGATATCACACATTTACCCGGCTATTATCTTTAATAAGTTCAACACTCGATCGTATAATAAATGTATATGAATATACGTGACACGAGGAATGTATATATAACCCTTGCCTCTGCGTGCAATAGCTAGTTGGAGTGGTATCAGCGCACTTTCCCGTATACCATATGGAGTGGTAGGTTCCCTTCCCGTATACCAGAACTAACTAGCTTATAGAGAACTTCCCAGACTCCACTACGAGATGAAAGGTAAGTTGTCACAGCCACTACAATGGGCGGTCAATATAACATAGGTTGGTGACCATAATAACACATGCTATAAAGCACATAACACACACCACTCAAGCATACATCCCATATAAGGATAGTAGCTAAGTAAGTCCTATGGACTTATATTACCTCGATCTCAGAAGTAACTCGCTACGAACAACTCTCAGAAACGTCCACTCCAACTGGAGGACAACATAGCCTATACAAGGCACACATACATATATATCACAATCCTATCACACAAAGGGGTCACACCTAGACCCAAGGGATCCATAAGGATCAAGTCCAACTCGTAAACCTCAAAGCCGTAACCGGCATAACTATATCATACTCATCAACATCCGAATCCTAGCATGGTACTAAGTTCCTCATACTAGAAAGGAAAGGAACTACCTAACTATAGGTAGTCCCGGGACAAGATGCACCTGCGTGAACTAAGGACGCAGGGGCGGAACGCAGGCAACCGCGGGCGCGGCGACACTCGGCCGCGGGGGCGGTGACACGGGACGCAGGTAACGCAAGCAAGGCGCTAGCGCGGGCGCTGCGGCACGTCTTCCGCAGGGGCGGTGACTTCTGGCCGCGGGGGCGGCGACAGTGCAGAATGAAATCTCGCGGCTTCTCTTTAGCTCTTCACATGATCAAATCACGTCTACTCTCTTCCATAGTCACACACATACACATACATACACATTCCAACATCATCCTATTTCCAAACATTTAATCCTAAGCTAAGGAAAGAAGAACAAGGAAGAAAAAAAAAGAAGAAGTAGGGAGGACATACCACAGCTGTGACCTAGGCACGAAACTGCTCCAAGATAACACCTCCACTAGCTCTCAAGCTCAGCATAACACTCACAAGCATCAACATCAACCACAAGGTACAATTCCAAGCCACACTCCAAGGAGAACAAGAACAAGATCAAAGGAAGGTGAAGGAGAAGAAAGGAGGACGTGAAAGCTGAAGGAAGAAGTGTGAAAGGTAACCCTTGCTCAGCAAGGAAAGGAAAGAATAAGAGGAAGAAAGGTAAAGCACGGTCAAGGAAGGTAACAAAACCGGCTGCAGCCGCCGGAAACCGCAGGGGCGGTTTGTGAGAGCCCTTTTCTCTCGGACCGAGATCGGACCATAGCCGAGATTGGCTTTGGCCGAGATTGGCCTTTCCGCACCCGCGGGCACGTATGCCGCCCCTACGGGTTCCCGCCCCTGCGGCCCTGTGATCCGCCCCTGCGGTTTACGGCGGCTGCAGCCGGTATTGTTGACTTCCTTGACCCGTGCTTTACCTTCTTACCTTTACCTTCTCTTACCTTGCTGAGCAAGGGTTTCACTTCTTCACTTCACTTCTCCAGCTCCCTACGTCCTTCTTGCTTCTTCTTCATTCCCTTTGATCTTGTTCTTGGTTCTTTCGTAAGTTTACTTGAGTTGGTGTGTGTGGTTGATGTTAGTTGATGATATGCTTTGATGCTGAGCTTGAAGCCAGCCTGTGAGACCTTGGTTCTGTTCTTTCCTTGCTGAGCCACAGCTGTGGTATGTCTTCCTTACTTCTTCATTCTTTCTTATTCCTTGTTCTCCCTTCTTTAGCTTAGGATTAGTTGTATGGATCATAGGGTTAATGTTTGTATGTGTTTGTACATGTTTGTGCCTGGTTTTGGCTGAGTGAAGACGTGATTTGATCACGTGAAGAGTGAAAGAAGACTCACGGGATCTTGTTCTGCACTGTCGCCGCCCCCGCGGCCAAGAGCCACCGCCCCCGCGGATACCGTGCCACAGCGCCTGCGTCGTGCCAGCGGCGTACCTGCGCTTGCCAGCGACCTTGTCACCGCCTCCGCGGCTACGTTCCGCCACGCCTGCGGTTGTCTGCGTTCCGCCCCTGCGTCCTCAGATCACGCAGGTGCGTCTTGTCCCGGGAATACTTATAGTTAAGTAGTTCCTTTCCTTTCTAGTATGAGGGAACTAGTATCATGCTAGGTATCGGTTTATAACGAGTATGATATAGATATGCCGGTTATGGCCTTGAGGTTACGAGTTAGATTTGATCCCTTATGGATCCCTTGGGTCTAGGTGTGACCCTTTGTGTGTGATAGGATTGTGATATATATATATATATGTGTGCCTTGTATAGGCTGTGTTGTCCTCCAGTTGGAGTGGACGTTTTTGGGATTTGTTCGTAGTGAGATACTTCTGAGATTGAGGTAAGTCCATAGGACTTACTTAGCTACCGTCCTTATATTGGATGTGTGCTTGAGTGATGTGTGTTATGTGCTTATTAGCATACGATATGATTCATTACCGATCTATGTTATATTGACCGCCCATTGTAGTGGCTGTGACAACTTACCCTTTCATCCCGTAGTGGAGTCTGGGAAGTTCTCTGTACGCTAGTTAGACTTAGTATACGGGAAAGGTACTGATACCACTCCTTACGGTATACGGGAAGGTGCGCTGATACCACTCCAGCTAGCTATTGCACGCAGAGGCGAGGATTATATTCCTCGTGTCACCTATTTTCATATACTGATTTATATACTCTTGCGTGCTTAACGTTATAAAGATAATAAACCGGGTAAATGTGTGATATCATGTTGATGTGTTATCGTTTATATGATGTGTGGTTGTTCTCTTGCCTATCTTATATTTGTGTAGGGTTAGCTAATGGTTTTATACCGTGTTGTAGATCCTTTGCAGGTAAGGAGAACTGCAGAGTGATCCGGAGGGGTGATCTACTGAGGGTTCCGTACACAGGGACGATGTCGGGGTTTCGGGTTATTTATGTTGTACGGAGTTGTGTTTTGACTTTTGTACTCAACAGTACTTTGTATGACCTTTTGATCGATATATATATATATATATATATATATATATATATATATATATATATATATATATATATATATATATATATATCAGCTTTATGTTTTGTTTTCATCTATTGGTGCCTTGTTGTAAGATTCAGTGGAGTTGTTGTCAAGCTAGGGCCAGCATCCATTGTGAGATCCTAGCCCAGTAGCACTCCGAGTCCTACGGATTATGGGTGTTACACGGTTCCATGAGCCGCAGGGGCGGCCAAAATGCCCGCGGGTGCGGAAAAGTCTAAACTCGGCCAAAGCCAATCTCGGCCATGGTCCGATCTCGGTCCGGAAGAGTAGGGGTCTCACAACATTATAGATAAATATTTCTCAGTAACAAATTGCTCCAATTTTCACATGTACTCCGACCTAGGCATGGGCTGCAAACCTAAACCGTCGGTTTAGGTTTGCAAACCGGCGGTTTAGGTTTGGCCCAATGCCAAACCTAAACTGAAACCGGGGCCCTTGAAACCGGCAAACCGGCGGTTTGCCGGTTTAGTACGGTTTATAAAAAAAATAAATAAATAAATAAATAAAGAGAAAGTATTATGTTAAAAAAAAAATTAATATTACATAAAAATAAAAAAAATTATTATAAAAAAAATTAGTATATAAAAACTAGTAATTAAAATTTATACCAATTGGAAAAAAAAAATCGGAAAAATTAAAGGGCTTGAACCGGTTTCCCGGTTGCCTACGTATCCTCTCGGGATTAAGAGGAATCAAAGCCCACGTAGTTCTCTTACCTTGACTTACCTTTTTTCGGACTTCCGAGTTTTTTTTTAATCCCGCTTACCTTTCGATGTCGGACTCGGAAGTAGTGCCGGCGTCTTCGGAGTTGGAATCCGATTTGGAGTCGTACACCGGTGCATTCCTTTGTTTCCGCTTAGCCGCCCTTATCCAATCTTGAATACAAACTTGCATCTCCAACTTCTCGGGCTTCAATTGAGTTCGGTTGTGACCGAGAATGTTCCCGCCTCGGCTAAATGCTTGCTCCACCGCAACCGTTGATGCGGGCACGGCCATGATTTGTTGTACAATTTTAACTAAGGTTGGATATTTGGGAGCTAATCTCTTCCACCAATCCAAAATATCAAATTCAACATTATCATCAAAACTAAAACAAGTGTTAAGATAATCTTGATATTCCGCATTTGAAGATGAATGTCTAGGTGTTTTTGTTCTTCTAGCAAAAACTTGTTGTGCAAGTGAAAGAGAAGAAGATGAACTAGTAGAAGAGGGAGATGGACTAGGTGCGGTAGAAGAAGAGCTAGCACTAGATTGAAATGTACTAAGTAATTTTAAAATTTCGGTATTAACTTCTTGCACAATGTTAGGAACATTATAGTCTTCTTGTGTTAAGTTTACACACAAACAATCATAATAAATAGTCAATAAATCGGAAAGACCATCTAGTTTAAGTCTAGGTTCAAAAACGGCGGTTACAAGATAAATCATGGGAATGTTTTTATAATATTTAAGCCATTTTTCTTTCATATCAAGCATACATTCTAGAAGACAAGGTATGTTAAAACATTTTACAAAAGTTTCGGAAACATTAACGGCAATTTCTAAAAATCTATGAGATGTTGGAGTGTAAACACAACTCATGGTATTAGTTGCATCATTAAAAGTTTTTAAAACATTACAAATATGGGCACAAGTTTCCCAAACATTTTCATCATCTAAAATTGACCAAGGAACATGAATTGAAGCAAATTCTTGTAACAAAACTTTATAACGTACGGCTTCACAAAGTAGTTTGTAAGTCGAGTTCCAACGAGTTCCAACATCTTTTGAAAAAGCAATAGGATGAACATTTTTGTTTAAACATAAATTTCTCCATTTTGTTCTTAAATCGGAGTCATGCCAAATATGATCAATAACAAGTTTGATTGGGGTTAGCATATCTCATAAAACCTTAAGTCCATCTTGAACACATAAGTTTAAAATATGACATGCACATCTTTGATGAGTATAAGGAGTTTTTATATATTGTCCCGCATCCTCAACCAAATGGTTTACGGCGGCGGTATTTACGGATGCATTATCAAAAGAATATGAAAAAATTCGATGTTGTAAATTATATTCTTGTAAAACCGTTTTAATCATGCTTGCAATGCCTAGTGCATTATGTCTTTGATTAAAATGCCGAAAACCAATAACATATTTATGCAAAAACATAGCGTTATCAATAAAATGTAAAGTAATACCCATGTAAAAATGTTGTTGTGATTGTGTACTCCAAATATCACTACAAATTGAAACTTGATGTTCAAAACTAGCCAAATTCGATAAAAAAATTTCTTTCTTTTTTAAGTAAGATTTATTAACTAATTTTGAAACGGTTTTCCTACAAGTTGGTTTAAAGGAAGGTTGAAGATATCTAGTGTTATATTCCCTAACTTCTTCATATTCGGCATAAGAAAATGGTAATGAATGTGAACAAATAACATCGGTTAATCCTAAACTTTCTTCACTATGATTATATATAAATAAAGGAGAATGAGAGGTAGAAGATGCAAACCCGTGCGACAATTGTGTTTGTCCCCGTGAAATCCCGAGCTTCTCCGGATGGACGTTTGCCATGTGAGTTTGCAATGTCCCGTAGCCTCCCTTCACCTTCCACTTGTACACCTTCGGGCAATACTCGTTCACAGGCTCCCCCCTAGTGTAATGCTTCGTAAATATTTCGGATGTAAGCATTTTCGGAGGGGGGAGACTTCTTCGTGGAACTTCAGTAAAATCGGGATTGTCGGGCATTTGTGTTTCGCTCTCTTGGATGCTAGGAAAGTATTGGGAAGAGGGAATTTGATCACTTGGGTTTTCCATTACGAGATCGAGATATCGAGAATACGAGGAATCGAGAATTCGAGAATAAGAGATTAGAAGAGTAGAGAAGATGAGTTGTAGATGGTGTGATTTGTGGAGGAAGAGAGTATGGGTATTTATAGGAAATTAGGATTAAATGTGGGGGGGGGGGGAGAAATGTGAGAGCCGTAGTCTTTCGGGCTGAGACCGGACCTTGGCCGAGATTAGCTCTGGCCGAGGTTGGTCTTGCCGCCCCCGCGGTGAGTGGCGCCGCCCCTGCGGTTTCGGGCGGCTGCAGCCGTCTTCTTTGACCTTGTTGACCCGTGCTTTACCCTTTACTTTGCTCCTTCTTACCTTTGGCTGATCAAGGGTTCTTCATCTTCTTCTCTAGCTTCTCTCCACGTTCCTTGCTTCCCTTGCTTCCTTGGAGCTTGTTCTTGAGTTGTGGAAGAGTTTTGTGAGAGTTTGTGTGTGTGATACCTTGTGTGAGTGTTGGCTGAGGTTATGCTGGGCTTGGAAGCCAGCCTTGGTGTATGTTGAGCTCTGCTGCAGCCTTAGACCACAAGTGTGGTAAGGGTTCTTCTCCTCTCTTCTTTCTTTCTTGCTTTCCTTCATAGCTTAGGATTAGATGATTGCCTAGGCATGTTCTGATGTTGTATGTGTATACATGTGTATGGTCTTGGCTTTGGATGAGAGTATAGACGTGAGTTGATCCCGTGAAGAACCGAAGAGAAGCCGCGAAGTTTCCTTCTGCACTGTCACCGCCCCCGCGGCCAAGAGCCACCGTCCCCGCGGCTACCGTGCCACAGCGCCTGCGTTGTGCCAGCGGCGTGCCAGCGGCCGCCCACGTTCCATGTCACCGCCCCCGCAGCCACATTCCGCCGCGCCCGCGGCCACCTGCTTTCGGCCCTGCGTCCCTTGTGACCCGCAGGTGCGTTTTGTCCCGGATCTACCTAAGGCTAGGTAGATCCTTTTCCTTCCTAGTATGAGTGTTAGTAGCATGCTAGGTGCGAGTTGAGGTTAGAATGAGTTGAGTACGGAATTGTTATGCCGGTTACGGCCTTGAGGATTACGAGTTGGAATATGATCCGTATGGATCCCTTGGGTCTAGGTGTGACCCCTTGTATGGATATGTATATGATGTATGCGTTATACCTTGTTTAGGTTGAGTTGTTCTCCAGAGCGGAGCCGAGTATTCTGAGTCTGTGACTCCCGAGGTTGAGGTAAGTCCATAGGACTTACTTAGCTGCCCTCCATATATTGGATGTGTGCTTGAGTGGTGGATGTTATACTTTATAGCCGTATGATATATTGTATTACCAACCTATGGTCTATCGACTGCCCATTGTAGGGCCGTGACAACTTGTCCATTCATCCCGCTGGGAGTCTGGAGGTTCTCTTCGGGCAGGCCAGTATGGCTCAGTGGGCCGGCCACCTGCACCACTCTCATAGGGTACACGGGAGGTGGGACCGGATCCCATTCCAGCTGGCACCATTCCCAAGAGGCGAGGGTTATATTCCTCGTGTCACATACGTTCATATTGAGTTATTATTTATACGCTGTATGCGCCGGACTATTATTATAAGATAATAAAATGGGTAAAGGTGTGACAGCATGTTTATATGTTTAAGTTCTAACGTGTGCATGTGCTCTAGCATCTTCCTTTTGTATGTGTTTGGTTAGCTAACGGTGTAATGCCGTGTTGTAGACTTTGCAGGTTAGGACACTGCAGAGTGATCCAGACGGGGCGATCTGTTGAGGGCTCCGTACACTGGGGTTATACTCGTGGATGGGTATTTTGGATATGTATATATATATGATATGTTTTGTTGTACTCAATAGTTGTATAAACCTTTTTACATGTTTATATATCAGTTTTATGTTTTGGTTTTAATCTGTTGGTGCCTTGTTGTAAGATCGGTGAAATTGTTGTCAAGCTAGGGTCAGGATCCATTGTGAGATCCTAGCCCGGTAGCACCTCGAGTCCCGCGGATTCGGGGTGTTACAAAGGTGGTATCAGAGCCCAGGTTGACAACAATGGCACTGGTAATCTGCGATAAAGGTCGAATAGATAAATAAACAGAACCCGAAAGGGGTCTGACTTTTCAAAAAGGTTTTGGTTTTGAAATGAGTACAAAATGTTTTGGGATATCGTGTACATGAGCCATCGCCCCTCTGAAGATCTCGACAGTATAGGTATATATATGTATAGATAGATACTATCTGCTGTGATGATGTGTTATATACCTATACATACGGCACATATATAGCCTTCTGAGTTAGGTTTACGTCATCTGCAGATGGTTTAGACTAGAGCCTTACCTGCAGCAGGACGGGGTAGAGGCAGACCTCCGTTAGGTAGAGGACGGGGTAGGATCCGTGCTGCTGAGCTGCGTGCAGTAGAGGACGTTCAGGCAGAGGTTGCTGAGAGTGCCGCCCCTGAGATGGGGGAAGGCACAGCTGGGGGGACAGGGTCCACAACGGGTCCACAGCGAGTTCCAGTCAGCAGACTCGGACCGTGTCTCCATGGAGGGACCAGCCTTCCGTGATTACATCCGGCGGGTTGAGGAGGCTGCCCAGGGCAGGTAGACGTGCCCCGGATCTGCCAGTGCAGGAGGGGCCCATCTGAGAGGTCCCACACCGTTACACAGGTGCCAGCTACACCGGCACCTGTTGCTGAGGTCGTTCGAGTACAGGAGGAGTATAGAGGACCTCGACCAGACAGTTGGTTGAAGGCTTTCCATCAGATGGGAGTACCCCCTTTCTCTGGAAAGTGGGGTTGGTGGTAGAGTTGTGGATAGGACACGTAGACTCGGCTCTAGAGTCTATTAGGTGTCCAGCTGATAGACAGATCGGGTTAGTGCAGAGCTTGTTCAGGGAGTTAGCGCAACACTGGAGGAGATCCGTACGAGGTCAGGTCACCAGTTATGAGCAGATGAGGTCTATGATCCGAGAGCGTTTCTTCCCTGCCTCGCTGAGGAAGGAGAGACTGAGGGATTTTGTGGAGGCCGGGTTCGAGCTGCACCTCCTGTTGATCAGCATGTGTATTTGTTTTCCCGACGGCTGAGGGATGCCACCCGGGCTTTATATGGCGGGATTTCATTGTGAGTCCTTGATGGACTACCAGGATCGAGCCCGCTAACTATGAGCGTGAGCGGGTCAGTCAGAGGAGAGCTTCTCAGACCGGAGGTCTGAGAAGAGGCAGCGTACCGGGCAGACTAGCGGTACGGCTTGAGCTGTTGGGTTATGGCAAGGTCAGAGTCGCCAGAGTCAGCCTTCGCCTACACCGACTACTGGTAGAGCTTGACAGTGCTATAACTGTGGAGAGCAGGGACATTTGAGGCCAGAGTGCCCGAGACAGCCGGTGACTTGCTTCACGTGTGGTGGGCGAGGTCACAGAGCAGTGTTCTACCGTCAGGGCGGAGCTTCTTCACAGCAGGGTTCTTCACCTGCTGGTAGAGCTGGGGGTGGACAGAGGCCACCTCAGCAGCAGTAGACACAGGGACAACAGAAGGTCCTAGATCGTCAGATGGCTCAAGGATCTACTCTTGGGCCGAGCAGAGGTAGAGGTCGTGGTGGGAGCACCACTGACACCCGTGGCCCTCAGGGCCGAGTTTTTGAGCTGAGGAGTGCAGAGGAGCCGGCTGCACCTACTGCTACAGGTACCATTCTGATTTATGGCTTACCTGTTTGTGTTTTGTTTGACACGGGTGCTACGCACTCATTCATATATGTTGCTTGTGTTGAGCGTCTAGGTCTATACACTGTAGAGGGGATGCCTTTTATTATAGGGCTACCCAATGGGGGTAGGGTCAGAGGTACCCGTGAGATCCATGAATGTCCCATTTCTGTAGGGATCAGTGTGCTTTTAGTTGACTTCTTTGTCATGCCGCTGGAGCATGAGGAAGTCATCCTTGGTATGGATTGGATGGATAGACATTCTGCGGTTTTAGATGTGGGTAGGAGGACTGTCACCCTCTCTACCGAGTCTGGTCAGTTAGCGGTTTTCCGAGGTTGGGATCTCGGAAGGTAGGCATGGTTATCAGTGCTATACAGGCAGCTAGGTTGATTGCCCAGGGTTGTGAGGCCTTCTAGTGTTACGCCATGAAGGAGGGGGAGAGTCCAGCCTTAGAGGATATCTTAGTGGTTGATGAGTTTGTGGATGTGTTTGTTGAGCCGTCCAGTTTGCCATCTCAGAGGAGTGTGGACTTTGGGATTGATTTAGAGCCGGGTACGAGACCGATCTCAAAGGCCCCATACCGGATGACGCCTGTCGAGATGTTAGAGCTGAAGAAGCAACTCGAGGAGTTGGCTGAGAAGGGCTTCATTCGCCCTAGCGTATCCCCATGGGGGCACCGGTCCTCTTCGTACGGAAGAAGGACGGATCGTTGAGGCTATGCATAGATTACCAAGAGCTGAATAAGGTGACCATCATCAAGAACAAGTATCCGTTGCCGCGCATTGATGAGTTACAGGGGAGCTTCAGTGTTCTTCAGGATAGACCTGCGCTCAGGATATCACCTGCTGAGGGGTGAGAGAGAGGATGTGCCACAGGACGGCATTTCGGACCCG